>JAMPIV010021277.1:0-210000 GCA_024509875.1 Oreohelix idahoensis | reverse complement strand
TGAACATTGTGGTGCTTGAATTTTTACATACATAAAATACTTTATATTTGCAAATTATATCATAGACACATTCTGTACTTGAAACTTACTTCATATAAGATAGGTCTATGACCTTTTACTTGAAAACCAAAATATTATGAAAATTGAAAGTTTCTTTGGGCAACTTTGAGCTACTTTTTAATAACAATTTAGATGATTTCTGATTATTTGAGGTGAATTTGAGCTATTTTTTTAATGTGGTTTGGGCAAAAAAATTGATTTCCAAAACAAATCTGTCCCCGAATATTTCTGATAAATGGTTACAGACCTGTTACATTTGCTTATTATTTCAAGTAAGAATTATTTTATATTGTTAATTATATTACAAATAAATATTTTAGATTTGCTAATTATTGCATTTTAGAAGCATCTATATTTATTAATTAATAATTTCTTGTAAGAAATGTGAAGCACCCTGACAAAATTGGCAACATGCTGGCATATTTTACTAAGAGTAAAGTGTGAAACTGCCATCAATGGTACCTATACCTTGTAGCGGTATGGCAGCTTGTGTACCCTGACAATCCCCAGAGCTATGCCAGTGGGAGTTTTACTCCTGGTAGGTTCAACCAAGCTGGACTGTGGGGAGTGGTCAGATAAAAGCTGGTACCCTGGTCCTCCAGGTTTGGGGGTTTTAGCACAAAGCCGACACCCCTATCTATGTAAAAAAAATCGCACATGTTACAGAAACGGCAACAAATGGAAAAACTTTGATGCAGGACGGACATCCGGAGTCTCAGGCTCGTATGACTGCCAGTAGTGAAAGCCGAAAAGAAGCCATTGGCATGAAAACGGATGCCCTGACCGCAAAACACGAAACCAGAATTGGATTTTGGAACGTCAGAACTATGAATGAGGCAGGAAAGCTGAGACAAATCACAGCAGAGATGAGGAACTACAAATTACATATCCTGAGAATAAGCGAGAGCAGATGGACAGGGACGGGGAGAATAAAAACAGCTACAGGGGAAACAGTACTTTATTCTGGTAGAGAGGATGGTCAGCACAACGAAGGTGTAGCCATTATCCTGAAGAAAGGAATGGAAAGGTCTTTACTGGAATGGAAACCCATCAACAACAGACTGATAAGAACAAGACTGAGAGGAAGATTCACCAACACCACAATTATACAATGCTATGCACCAACAAACGACAGCGATGAAGAGATCAAGGACAAGTTCTATCAACAGCTACAAAAGGAAATGGAAACTGCACCCAGGTACGATCTTATTATAGTAATGGGAGACCTCAATGCAAAAGTTGGAACACACAATAATTATAACGAAAGAGTAATGGGGAAATGCGGCAGTGGAACAGTAAATGAGAATGGGGACAAATTAATAAGCTTCTGCATTATTAACAACCTGGTCATTGGAGGAACACTTTTTCCACACAAAGAAGTGCACAAGTTAACGCGGGAATCACCAAACGGATGAGACAAAAACCAGATAGATCACATAATGATCAATGGCAGATGGAGACATGCATTACAAGACGTGAAAGTAAGAAGAGGCGCAGATGTGGGAAATGATCATCACCCAGTAGTAGCAAGACTAAAGGTGAAACTCAGAGCTGCTGGACCAGTTGCAGTCAAACAGAAAAGATATAACATCACGAAACCTAAGGACCCCTTCACCAGAAAAGCTTTCATGGTTGACGTAAAGAGACGATATCAGATTACCAAAAGCCAGGAAAGAACAGAGACCAATGATCTCAACCAGAAATTCAACACCATCTCAACAATATACAAGGAAAGCAACAAGTCATGCTTGGCATTCCAAGAAGAAAGAGCCAAGACTGGATAACACCAGAAACGCTAAACACCATAGCGAAGAGAAAGGAAATGAAAAGAAAGAAAACAGAAGCTAAGTCTCCCAGGTTAAAGGCAATATATAGTGAACAGTACAGTCAGCTGGACAAGGAAGTAAAACATCAAACCCGTGCTAACAAAAGGACATTTCTGGATGACCTTGCAAGACAGGCAGAAGAGGCTGCACTGAGAAATAAACAAAGCACAGTTTATAAAATAACTTAAACTATCAGTGGAAAACGAGGTGCAAACAACTTAACGTTAGTAAGAGACAAGCAAGGAAATCTCATCACCACAGCACAGGGGCAGGAAACAAGATGGGCAGAGCACTTCAGAGAAACACTGAATAAGGAACCACCAGAGACTCAGCTGAATGTTCCTGAGGCTGAAAGTGACTTAGACGTAAATACAGACATTCCACGAAAAGAAGAAATCATCACAGCTATCAAAGGGTTAACAAATGGAAAAGCGCCTGATCACGACAATCTAAATGCTGAGTTTTTCAAGGCAGACCCTGAACTAGCAGCAGAACTATTAGAACCACTATTTTCACAAGTCTGGGAAACTGAGACAACACCAACAGAGTGGAGTAAAGGAATAATTGTCAAATTGCCCAAGAAGGGCGACCTTGCAGAGTGCAATAACTGGAGAGGAATTATTCTCCTCTCAGTTCCTAGCAAAATACTAGGCAGGATAATTATCCAGAGAATTTCAAAAGCAGTTGACCATAAACTGAGGAAAGAACGAGCAAGTTTTAGAAAGAACAGAAGATGTGCAAATCATATATTCACCCTCAGGAACATTATAGAGCAGTGCTCAGAATGGCAGAGACAGCTGTACATTAACTTTGTTGATTTTGAAAAGGCTTTTTACAGCATACACGGGGACAGCCTATGGAAAATACTGAGGGCTTATGGAATTCCCAGCTGCATTGTTTCCATCATAAAAAGCCTCTATTCTAACTTTACATGCAGTGTTGGATTGAGTAATGTAACTTTCGAAGTGAAAACAGGAGTATGACAGGGATGCCCCTTATCAACAACATTATTTTTGACAGCCATAGATTGGGTGATGTGCCAGACAACACAGGGCAGTCCAAGAGGAATTAGATGGACAACGTTTTCTACACTGGAAGACCTGGAATATGCAGATGACATTGCACTACTCACACATTCACATCAACACATCCAAGAAAAAACCAATAGACTGAATAAGTATGGCCAGCAGGTTGGCCTGAACATCAATCTGAAGAAGACAGAGGTCATGCCACTAAATGTGGGCAATCCTGAGCCAATAACAGTAAGGAACCAGAAGTTAGAACAGACAGACACATTTACTTACCTAGGATGCATAGTAACACCTGACGGTGGAACAAGCAAGGACATTAACAACAGAATGAATAAAGCGAGAACAGCCTTTGCTGTTCTCAACAACTTTTGGAAGTCTTCCCAGTACAGCACAAACACCAAACTAAGACTGTAGGAGAGCTGTGTACTTTCTGTGCTTCTCTATGGTGCAGAATGCTGGAGAGTAACAGAGAAGGAAATGTTGAAACTGTCCTCCTTCCACACAATCTGCCTAAGGAAAATTCTCTTAATCTTTTGGCCAAACACCATCAGCAACCAAGAACTACTTATTCGGAGTAACCAGGAGGACATGTACACCATCATAGCTGGCAGACGCTGGAGTTGGGTTGGCCACGTCCTCAGAAGGAACCCTGATACCATCACAAGAACAGCTATGCTATGGACCCACGAGGGAAAATGAAAGAGAGGCCGACCAAAAACAACTTGGCAGAGAACTGTGGAAGCCGAGATGCAAAGCATGAACCAGAGTTGGGGCACTGTACGAAGGATGGCCGCCTACCGAGCAAAGTGGAATCAATTTGTTGCTGCCCTACAAGATGCCTGAAAATTAAACCAAATTTTCTGAGAATTGGGCAATGTAGAAAAACTTATTCATAAGCTTTTACCAAATTTTGTGAAGATGCAGTGCAAATAATCTTTATGTGCAACAGTTATTCTGTATTATTATGTTATTACTACATGATATCTGCTTAATCTTTTCCATTACAGCAACTTTGCAGAATACACTAAATCACGATTCTGTATACCAATTTAGTCAGGGATTGGAATAAATCATATTTATGCATTTTCTTCTAGTCCATCCTTTTACAAAGTCTGTGAGGTGTAAGGCTGCTTGGAATGTATAATTTGTACATTATAATTTAGGATGTCCTAAAAACAATATCGTTTGTTAAAAGACAAAAATTAACTTCTGAACATTGTATCTCATATTTCAGATGTCCAGGGCATATATTTGTTTACAAGTGGAATCCCAGACCAGTTCCCTGATGTCCTCACCAACTACATTGAGGAGGCCAGCTCAGGTCGTGATGTCAAACTACACACTATTTTGTTCAATGTAGATGACTATGATGCTCAAGGTGCTATCCCAGGGCGTTATGCTAACATCACAAGGACAGCTGAATGCTTGAGAAATATGGCACATGTCAGTGGGGGAAAGTTCCACTGGTTTAGAGAAACAGGTTGGTGTGAAAGTGTATATTTTCCTTTCACAGTTTGGTAAATTTATATATTTCACAGCTTGCACACAGAGTTGCTAACATGTGTGTTACTTGTATATGCAAATGCTGAAGTACAAGTATGTCACAGCTTGCAAACTCAGATATTGACATGTGTAACACAGGATAACATTTTGCTACTTATGCTCTGGGAAACTACTTTTACTCTTAATATTTACCAATAAAATGTTACTCCAAAAAAACCTAAACATCAACATATAGCATTAAATTATACAGAACAAATGGAATTTCTAAAGAACATAAGCATTATAAATGCTTTGATGTATCATATGGATTAAAGCCTGTGTTCCTATCTGAAGTTGACAGTGAATCCTTATAACTTTCTGCCTTCATTCTGAGAGCAACTTTCTAGCATTTTCTGTCAACATCTTCCTTGTTGGGCTCTGCCTTTTCAATCATTAAGGATTTCAATATGGTCTCTTTATGTGTCAGAAATATTTGATTTATAAAATTTGATTATATGTAATTAAAATATGCATGGAATACACTAAACTCAAGTTTGTTATCACTTCTCTTTCAAACCTCCAATACTTGTATGTGTTCTATTCATATACTGTCTTGTTCTGGGTGTTTGCTTCCTTTTTATTCTTGTGGTATTTTGTTGTCATCTCTTCATTTTCTGCAGCAATCGTTGGATATCCTTCTTCTGCACACATCATCAGATGTGAATGTATGTATTTTTGAAAAAAGCAGTAGTCAGCCTGAGGTTGTTGACATCTCCATAGTTTTTCTTGGACTTGTATCAGTGAGGGTCATGTGTACATTCTGTGTTCCTTTTGTCTACAGAACTGATGAGGGTAACTATGAGTAGCATGTGGTGAACTCTTTTGAGGCAAGATCTAGCTCTCTCACTGTCTGGCATGACTGTGGGATAGGCACCACTCTGTGTACTTCTTCATGTTCAAGATATAATTTTTAACTGAGTTACTTTGCACTGCTTTGTTAGGCTGGAGGCTAAGTGCTTCCAATTTAAACAGGTAGTTTTGTTGATTTGCCTTCCTTAATCAAGGATTATTCCCATAGAGTCCATAACAAGTTTGTGTCTCTCTGGTCCATACCCTTCAACTTGTCTGATTTGGTAGATTTTGCTGGTAGCTGTGCTTCTGCTGGCATATCTATTGGGGTCTGAGGACATGTAAGTCTTCCACCACAACAGGTGAGGACACCTTCAGGAGAGTTCATGAAAATCTAATCCTGGTCATTTTCTCATCATAGAGTTCACTGGAATATACTGTCCATCTTTCTGTTGCACACTGCTTAACTATTAGTATCATTGTTTCATTAGATTTCAGGCATCCAGTGACAGGTTGTGTTCATCTGCCTGTTAACTCAATCATTTGCTTGTGTGTAGATTTTGTATTTTTTATGTACAACACTTTCAGCTCCCTGCATCTCTGGTTTAGCTAGGTTTCTTTTGCTGTCTTGCATTTGTATGTTTTTTTATTGTCTTTTATATCATTATTTTCTTACTTATTAATTCTTCTTGTATTCATTGCTTGTAAAATATTTAAAATTTTTAATTTCTTCTCTGCAGTATATTTTTGTTTCTTCTTTGATCCTTAGCCGCCGACCGTCAAAGCAGTCAGTGGCCATCACGCCTAGTGGCGTCTTGTAGGGCAACAACAAATTGATTCCACCTTGCTCAGTCGGTGGCCATCCTTCGTACAGTGCCCCAACTCTGGTTCATTCTTTGCATCTCAGCCTCCACAGTCCTCCGCCAGGTTGTTTTTGGTCGGCCTCTCTTTCGTTTTCCTTCAGGGGTCCAAAGCATAGCTGTTCTTGTGATGGCATCGGGGTCTCTTCTGAGGACATGACCAACCCAGCTCCAGCGTCTGCCAGCTATGATGGTGTGCATGTCCTCTTGCTTGCTACGAGTAAGCAGATCTTGGTTAGTGATGCTATTTGGCCAAAAGATTTGGTGAATTTTTCTTAGGCATGTTGTGTGAAAAGAGGACAATTTCGACATTTCCTTCTCTGTAACTCTCCAGCATTCCGCACCATAGAGAAGCACAGAAAGCACACAGCTCTGATATAATCTTAATTTTGTGCTTGTGCTGTATTGATATTTTTGTTTAGCTGGTATAATTTCTTTGATGTTTGCTGTATTTAATATTTTAACATTTCATTAGTGATCATCTATACACAGTAATGTTTCTATGGTGTAGTAACTAATCTCTCTTGCAGTATTTTACATGTGACTCATTTCCATACCTAATTTAAGTAAGGTCAAATATAGCTTGATATTTTTAAACCTTTCTTTACTTTCTTTAGTTTTATTCTAAGTTTTCTTGTGATGTTTGTAAATGAGGGCTCTTGAGCTTTCACAACCAATGCCAAGTTGAGGAATTCTAAGTTTTGCTAATATGGGTACATAATCACTGTTGGAGTCATTCTCGGCACATTTCCACATGGCATATGAAAACATATGAAGACATGTAATGAGCTTTGTCCATGTAGGACTGGAATCCAGACCCCCGACCACATTCTCTGAAACTGCCCAACCCATGATGATCCATGACATCTGACCTGGCCAGGGGGTGCTGAGCTCAAGCAGAAGCTATGAGGCTGCTGCGCTGACCTGGAAAAGACTGTGGACTTCGTCCTGGCAACAGGCCTGCAGATTTAGTATGACTACAGACTGAACGCAGAAGAAGAAGAGTAATGAGCTTTGTATTTTTTATATTTGTTCTCATAAAAAATATTGCTAGACTTTCAGCATAATGGCCATGCTGATGTGTTTTTCTTCAGTGCCTTTGTTATGTCTAATGAGGAGTTAAAAAGAGACATTTTTCAATTTTCCGTGAGCATATCTGTTTAGTTAATGGAAATCTTTGTATGTGTTCTTGTCCAACAGGTATCATTGAAAGTGATGATATCCAGCTGATCAATGCTGAGATAGACAAAGCCCTCAACTTCTCTCACAAGTGTGCAGTGTTGGTTGAATCAGTCAAGAAGAGATACAGAAATAGATTTGTAAGTTGGTTTGCAGCATGTGCTGTTTGAGATCATTTGTCTTTACACTTAAGGAAGCAAAGTCATTAACTTGGATGCCTAGGGCACACTGAAAGCACTAACAGATAAGATCAGACCAGAAGCTTTACGTGCATTTGCCTCTAGCATTCTTTCCATTGGATAGAATTCATACAGTCACATGGTCAGTCTGCATCCCAAACATTCTTAAAAGGGTAAAGGATCCCATTACGTGCCTATTGAGGCATATTGGTAATATGGTGTTAGGCCCATATTTTGTTGACCATTGGCACACTAGGGGTGATGTGGTCAGCATCATGCTGGCCGCCTTAACCTTCCCAGAGTTGGTCTGGTACCCAATTCATGAGGCTGGGTCAACCCCGGAGCCGTTTGCGGTCTAAAAAAATCCCGCCTCAACTGGGGATCGAACCATAGACCACCGAGCTAGGAAGCCAGTGCACTAACCACTGCACTACCACGGCTCCCAAATATTCTTAACTGTGTGGATTATTTGCCTTGTAACTGCTAAAGATTTACTGTCTAACATTCATTGCTGCAGTCTGATTTAAGATGTTATAGCTTAAAGTTTTATTCAATAAGTGCACAGCTTAAACATTATCATTACCATATGTCATGCCTAGTACATCTTCATATACAAAACATTTGTGGTGCATAGTAAAATTGTGGGCAGGATGTGAAGGTGGTGGCAAATCTACAAGTTGCCACGAGGTCAGAGTCCAGCTATGTAGTTAACAGAGACTACAATATCAGCGTCCATGAGCTTAACATTTGTATGCACACATGTTAACTAAGAAAACCATACAATTTTGATAGAACACACAGAGACACATGGAAGAGAGAATTGGAGGATAGATAGTAGAAGGATAAAGAAAACTAACAAAGAACATAGTATAGATGGCTCAAGATAAGAAGGTTTGGTAGGGGCTAATTATAGGCCAATGCACCCCTTGGGAATTAAAAGTCAAATACAAAGAGGAATAAGTGCAGAAAAAAAACGTAACAGAGTAACTTACCTTTATACTCTCATTACATTTTGTAAAAGAGGTTTACTGAGTTTCCAGTTTTCTTCTCGTTCGCCTCCCCCCCCCCCCCCCCCCCCAATTTCTTCTACACACCCCCCCCCCCCCCCCCCCCTCCCCTCCCCCCCACCCCCCCCCCCCCCCCCTCCCCCCCCCCCCCCCCCCCACCCTCCCCCCCCCCCCCCCCCCCCCCCCCCCCCCACCCCCCCTCCAGCTCCCCCCCCCCCCCCCCTCACCACCCCCCTCCCCGCCTCCCCCCCCCCCCCCCCCTCCGTCCCCTACCTGCCCTGCCTTCCTCTTCCCCCCCCCCCCATACCATTTTACAAGCAATAAAGTTGCTGACAACTAGACATGCAGCACATGTGAAATTTGTTTTATGAATATATACAAATAATCTATTAATAAGGTAAAGGATCCCGTTACACGCCCATTGAGGCATATTGGGAATATGGTGTTAGGCCCATATTTTCTTGACTGTCAGCACACTAGGGGTGATGTGGTCAGCATCATGTCGGCCGCCTTAACCTTCCCAGAGTTGCTCTAATCTATTAATAAGCCACCAATAATTATCTCACAGCTAAATGAAGTTCAACAAATTATGAATCAATACAAAAACTGACAGTATAGGTAGGTCTTGTGGTCTCGCGTAATTCACACAGATAAAGCATGGTTGATATCCCACTATGTAGAATGTGGTCTGTGTTTTGAATATATTTCTTCATCACTTTGTGGATTGTTTAATGCAATATCCATACTCGCCTAAATTCAAGTTAGACTTGCGAATAAAATTTGGTTTGGTTTGGTTTGGTTTGAAGGACTGTCTTCATTGCACATGGACAGCTCCATCAATGCTCAGGTCTTCTCCCTTAGATCACACAAGGAGGATTTCAGCACAGTGCATGAACTACGTAGCACCAGCGAGAATCCCAATGTGTTTATATAGGAATCACACATTCTACAAATATTTTTGTGGTGGGTAGGTTTTCCTAATTTTAAAATGTTGCCATGACAGCAGCTGTGTGGCCTACTCTCTACTCTCTACAATTTCCAACTGTCAAGGGATTTTTGACGTGCACAACTTACAAACAGGACCTCCTATTTTATTCGCCCTTATCCGAGAAGGCTAGGCATATGATTTCACTACCCAGGAGACCAGGGTGGAGTATGACATCATTATGACCACTGGTTCTGAATAAAATTTAAATTGCTAAATAATTAGTCCCATTAATCTTAACCTACATGAAGAGAGAACTTGCTATGTAGTCACTGAATAAAGAGCTCCATAAAGAGCTAAAGAAAATAATCATCATGTCTTTTCTTATTAGCACCAAAAGTTACAGACAGAGCTTCATGTATTTTGAAGATTTGTATCATATAGTTCAAAGTTCAGGTTTTTGTTTTCCTATAGAAATAAAATGCTCTGTCCTACTTTTATGTTCTGTAGCTTTATTAAATTTGTGTACAAATTATGTAAAAATAAAAGATGTGGGCATTTGTATGTTAAAAACGATATAAAAAAACTGATGCAAAACAATGAAGAAAAAAGAATAATCAGTTATATAAAATGAAGAGTGTTTGCTTAAGATGACAAGCACCAAAATTATTTTTCTTTCAAAAGGTACTTACTTAAGACTAAAGACTGCAGCAAAAAAAAAAAAAAATCGTTAGCAATGTGAAGAAAAATCTGCAAGAAATATTAGTAAATTGAAGAGACTTAAGAAGAAAAAAAAGTTAGAAGAATGCTTAAGAAATCTGTTTTTGCAGCAGAGAACCATAGAGAAGAATAAATTAACTGTATGCTTTGTCCTGTTTAATGTATAATTGACCCTTTTTATGTCTGTGAACAAGCTGCACCACCCTGAAATGAAGGCCATACAAAGCAGGTCTTCAATGAGGCATTTAAACTGCATACCGCAACCTGAGGCCTTCAAGCCGTTTGTAGCTCTACCAGCTCCAGGATCACATTCTGACTCACCTTGTAAATATCTTGCTCATGGCAGCTCCAGTAAGCAGGTATGTTTTTTTTAGAAAGGTTTAATCATTTATATGTCCTTAATTGATTGAAATTGTACAACAAGATCACCACTATGGACCTGATGCAAGAACCAGACAAGTGTCCAATGAAACAGCGATGAGAAGAAGATGCTGAAGATGAATTGGGCACACAGTGAAGAAACCTGTTGATAGTATTATGAGGCAGTACTTGTTCTAGAATCTCCAGGGTAAGAGAAAACAGAGGTAGACTGAAAAACACACGGAGAAGAGAACTGGAGACAGAAATGAAAATGATGACTAGGAAAGACCTTGACCTGATGGCATGCAACAGGAGGACTTTGCATGTATCTGTTGAAGGTCTGGGCTTCTTGGGGAGTAGAAAAGTAATATATTAATTATATCATTAATTGTCAAGTACAAACTGTGGCATCTAATATAGTTTTTTACAATTTTAAAAAAGTCAGTGCACTCATAATTTTTCTTGTTACACTATATTTTGAAGTTATGTTTACTTGTAATAACGGTACGGCTCTAGCACCCTCAGAATACTCAGGCCTTGAGAGTTAATATAAGCTTGTGGATGCATTTAAACCGACTGATGTGTTAAATCATAGCCTAGTTCAATATTCTAGAGAAAGACCCAACAAAATTATTAGGAAATAAAAAACAAAAGAGAAAGAGAGAGAGAAAGAAGTGATACACATGATGAATGAACTTGGATGTTTTGCACAAGAGAGAAAATTAGGAAAATTTGTCAGTATGTCATGTTGCAAAAGATGCTAGGACAACAGTAGGACAGTTCTATATATTGACTAACTAACCATGTTAGGACAAAAAAAAAGGCAAGTTCTTCATATGAGCTAACTAAATGTGCTAGGAAAAACAAAGGAGGGGTCCATATATTAACTAACTAATCATGTCAGGACAAAATAGGAGAGTTCCATACAGGAGCTAACTAACCATGTTAGGACTAAAATGAAGAGCTACATTTATTAACTCTTTCAGTCCCAAGCAAAAAAGTGGGTTTGGCCCAAGCAAAAATGGCCAGTGTGTTTTTATTGTTATTGTTTGGAAATAATTTTTTAAAATGTTCATATGCATAAATAACTTTGTTGTTGTATATGAAACTGAAGGTAATTGGATGTACTTTACTCTTGTGCTACAAGTATAAAAGCTTTCATTGAAAAATGATTAGTTATTCAAGGTAAAATGGAGGACAAAAGAAGAAGCCGGTGCAAAATTAGACTAAAAGTATTCATTAAAATTCTTCTACAATTGTTCCTCATGAGAATATCCAAGTGTAAAGTTTCAAAATGTCTCAAACAGAAGTATTCTAACAAAGTTCAATCAGTTTTTAATCACTAAACACTCAGAAGATCATTAATTTCACAAATTACAACAACAGGTCATATCGTTGTAAAAAAGAGGAAATTTCAGTTTATACATCAGAAAGATGGGAATTATATTATTTACACATGAATAATTGTTAGTAACTGCATCTTGTGCATAATTTAAATTTATCAATAAAACTTATTAGTTAGTAAAATGTAAAGTAAAATGGAGGCTGAATAAGAAGCAGGTAAATTTGAAAGAAATAGATATATTCTTACCTTGCCGAGCTGCTCCTCTTCTGAAGATATTATCCATAGGAAAACACATAATCATAATCCATAGGAAAGCACAAAATCCATAGGAAAGCACAAAATCCATAGGAAATCACAAAAGATCACTTTTTCTAAATACATTAACTCTAGGGGCCTATGTAAAAACACTATTTTATAATTAAATCCTAAGTAAAAAAAAATTTACAAAAAAAAGTCCCAAGCATTTTTAAAAAATGAAAATTTCAAATGGTAGGCCCTATCAAACATCAAAAAAAGGGAAAAGAAAATTTTATTTACAAAGCTCTTTCATATCTAGGCATACCCTATATATTTTTTTGCTTATGATAAGCTACAAAGCAATTTTTTGTACACAGGTGGGGTCTGCCGGTGCATCCTATACACACATAGCTTGATCTGCGACAAATTCCATTGGCGCTACAATGAACACAGGCTCTGCTCTTTCCATCATATTCCACTAGATGTCTGGCTCCAATCATCCGTTCCACTTCATTTCCTTTCATAGAGTGTTTAGAATTTTTGGGTGGACAATCTATTACACCGCCTGGTGTCAGCTGAGCAGCTTCTTTCGACAGATCCTCAATCAAACTCTGTTTAAAATCTTGAAGTGTGAGCTTCCTTTTTGTTGTCGCACCTTCCTGACACAAATTGTATAGGATGTGGGCATTTACCTGTGTCACTTCAATAATCCAGTGGTAAATCTTCTTCCACCACTTTCTGGTTTTACGGTTGTGCATACTGTAGTAACCAACCATTTGATCCATCCGATCGCAGCCATTCATACACATATTGTAGTCATGAACTACCTTTGGCTTTGTAACTTTGTTTAGACCCTTGCTCTTCTCAACCGTTGCGACGGCTGATTTAGTTGACACAAGTATGCAGGGCTTTTTTATCTTTCCAGGCAACACACAATGTTGTATTTTCCGAGTCCAAAAACCATTTCATCTCTTGATGGCCAATCTTGAGATTTTTTATTTCAGGAGGAAAACCGACACGGTTTACATTCAGGGTTCCTGTATAATTATAACTGTGTGCAAGCAGATATTCAATCAGAGCTTTGGATGAATAAAATCTATCAGCAAAAATATGATGTCCTGATCTCAGTGGCTTCAAAAGAGTGCCGAACACTTTCACGGCATGAGCAGAGCTCGGATCTAAACTAGGATCATAGGCTGTATTTTTCCCAAAATAAATTTTCAAATTGAAAACATAGCCGGTAGCTGAATCACAAAGTCCAAATGTTTTGATATGGTATTTGTGAGGTTTGCTTGCATTGAACTGTTTGTGCCTAAACCTACCTTTCCATCCTATAACCATCTCATCAATACAAACATCTTCAAATGGGTAGAAAGCATTCTGAAATTTGGTCAATAGCATGTCGAAAAATGGCTCAATTTTAGCTGTGTCCTGATCTTCTGGTTCACAAACATGCAGCATACTGTGATAAATAGTTTGAAAACGGTTTCTCGAAAACATCTCGTGGTACCAAGGTGTATAAAAATTTCCTGCGGTGTACCAGTAGTCTTTGATTTTTGGTCTTCGATCCAGTCCCATCGCAATCATTACAGCTGTAAACTTGAGCCATTCATAATAAGTCAGCGGTGTCCATGAAGAGAACAATGAATACTTTCTATGTGGGTTGTTTGTTTCAACAACTTTTGCAGCATAGGAATTAATGCTGGTTATCAGAGTGCTAACAACACCATCATCCATGTAAAATTTTAAAAAATCAAGAGGTGTTTGCAAACTATACAGACCTGGATTTATGTTCTGTCTTGTCTGGCGAAAAGTAAAATTTGCTTTAGTTTCTCCAGTGGTGACCGAATGCCAAATTTCGTTGTTTGTATTAGGCCTAGTCCTACTAACAAAATCATTATTTCCATCAATCCTGATTCTTTTTGGCTTGGATATATTATCTGAATTTATTGCAGTCTGATTACATGCTCCTGTATCCATAACTTCATTATCGACACCAGACCTTCCATTAGGCCTATCAATATCATCCTCGGTTTCCGAGGAGTCAATATCATCGATATCATGTTCAGATTAGTTTTCGCTATCCTGTGAATACATACTGCAGTCACTCTCAAAAATTTCTTCAAATAACTTACGAGCTTGATCTGACGATAATCTTTTGGGCCTACCATTCGAAGAAGTGGGTGTGGTCATTTTTTGTTAGAAAATATGCGCTTAAAAAAAATCGCTTTAAAAATCTAAAATAAATATCTCAAAACAGAAACACTTTCACTCTTAAACACGTGCGGTATTTAAAAGAAAGTACTTGCAGTCGGAAATGACGTTTTGGGTGGTTTGTGGGTAATTATAATTAGAAACAGTCTCAAAAAGAGGCACAAATACTAAAGGCTTTTTAAAGTCGATTGGGTCAAGCGCGTCTAACCGCTGAGACTTTATAAAGTCGATTGGGACTTAAAGAGTTAACTAACTCTGCTAGGATAAAAGTGATACAGCTGCATATATCAACTAACTAAACATACTAGGACAAAAGAAAAAGAGCTCCAAAAATTAATAAGGAAAACAGTGTTGTTAAAGACTAATTATATGCCCTTTTTAATGTATTTAAATATTCTATCACAGAATGTGCATTTATCATCTTAATTTTCTCTTAGCTCCTTATGGAGCATGGAGCTGCCAGTGCAGCTGACCTGCTTGCAGGGAAACAAAGTATTCAGGGAAACAAAGTATTCAGGGAAACAAAGTGTGCACAAAAGTATTCATGTGGCCTTGCAGCAGTGGTTTCTGTACCAATTTGTTTTATATGATGAGGTTGCCAGCCACATGCACAGTCTCATATTATTTGCCTCGTATGACATGCCTGATGAAGCAGTAGGTTTATTCTTTCTTTGTCTCCTCAAAGACACCACCCAGGGACTACATTGGGCAATGTGCATTTATAATGTACTTTGAAGATGAATTTTTTTCATGTCATATACAGAATTGTGAATCCAGTGGCAGGGAAATGCAGAAGGCTATATCATGGAGACCTTCCAGTGCATCTGGTATACCTAAATGCAAAGATGAGACACCAACACACAAGCGTGAGTGAATTAATTTAATGTTTACTTTCCTAATACCTTCTGAATGTATCATAAGGCATATTTATTGTCATGTGATCAATTAGAAAGTTTTGTGACATTTTTATTGTCATGTCTTCTTCTTCTTCTTCCATCCTTAGCCATCAACCGGCAAAGCAGTATGTGGCCAGTACGCCTAGTGGCGTCTTAGGGCAACAACAAATTGATCAATCTATCGCTGTTTCCACCACGCCTAGTGGCGTCTTTGTGGAACAAAAACAGACCAAACAATCTATCATTGTTTCCGTAATCAGATTGGTTGGCAAGCAGGTGATCAGCCCACTGTGCGAAGTTTTTACGGGATGGGGTAAACAGCCCCATGCCCATACCCTCCTTAGTCGCCTTTTACGACATGCGTGGTAGGGTGCAGTGTTACTATTCTTTGCTCCCCTTTCGGGCCCCGGCAACACACGGGTGTTATTGTCATGTGATCAGTTAGAAAGTTTTGTGAGATATTTATTGTCATGTGACCAATTAGAAAGTTTTGTGACATATTTATTGTCATGTGATCAGTTAGAAAGTTTTGACATTTTTATTGTCATGCAATCAATTAGAAAGTTTTGTGATATGTTCATTTTGTGATATATTGTTGGGTTAACGGCAGAAGTTCTGTAACTTTTATGCACTGTTATCAGCAGCATAGCATGTGAATGTGAAAAAAAAAATTAACACAAGAAATTGCTTAAAAGGATTAAAGTGACAATACCTGAAATAAATCCTTTCAGTTCAGAACAAAACAGTCCAAAGCAGACATGATCAAAAGCACAAATATTTCACTGAAAAAATAAAAAAGAAAATTTAAAATATATATATATATATGAAGCACGTTCTAAGAAAGCGTAAAAAAACTGAGGATTCAACTCTACAAAAGAGGAAATGGATGAAAGAAGGATGAAGGAGAACTATTGAAGGAGAACTATAGAAAAAAAAACAAAAAACTGATAGAAACAGGTAAATCCTGAAGGAACAGGATTGATCTTCACAAAACATATCAGTGTAGAGAAGTGTAGTCATTGCATATTGCTCCATAGTGATGTAGACAAACAAACAAGAAGAAGATATAATTTTCGTATCACTTTTGCTGCTTATGCTTTTGATTGATGTGAAATTATACCACTAATGTGTGGTGCTTAGCTGGCAGGGAGGATAGTGTGATTCACTTCCATAGCTAGGCAGGGGGTGCCGCACGGAAGGTCCTGGGTTCGATTCCCTGGTAAGCCACTCACATCTGTTGTTTTTCTGTTGTCTAGTTTTCTACTTCTTTATTATTCACGAGTGCCTGAAAACATACCTTTATGTGTGTGTAATATTTATTTACTGTTTGTGTACAAACCAAACATTTCACAACTGTTCATATTTTGCTGCAGCTCTCAGCTTACGCCAGAAATCATCATCATCAGCTAGAGATCCAATGCAGAGAGTTCACAGCACCTTTGGGAAAATATCTACTCAGCACTTTTTCTTGGAGGACAAAAGAAGTGGTACAGGTGGGCCAAAAGAAAATGTTTAAAATACAAAAGTTAAGGTTGTATCATAAATAATAATAAAAGTGTATGAGAAACATGGATGTAGAAAGAGAAAAAATAAAAATTAAGGTAACAGATTTCTTTCCATCTGAACAGCTAGAGAAACGTATTGTTCTTGTATTCTTATGTCATCATCTTCTTTCTTCTTCCTCACTTCCATTGAAATGCCGCACGGAAAGGTCCCTGGGTTCGATTCCCTGGTAAGCCACTACTTCTGTTGTCGTTTTTCTGTTGTCTGTTTTCTATATTCTTTATTATTCACGTTCATCCTGAAAAGGACGTTGGGTCTTGCATATCACGAAAACGTTTCAATAATTATGTCTTGAATTGAAAAACTTGTAACTTATCCAACAAGGAAGAATAAAATCATTGTGTCATTTCTTTCATTTAGGTAGCGTCATTTCCTATTCCGGACAGAAATCTGTGAGAAAAATAATCCCACACATAAATTTTCCAGAACAGGAGGATCAAGTAACCACAAAGGAGGTAACTGTCTCGGCGATTATGCTTAAATCTTCTATTTGTTTTCCGAAAATCTGTTCTAACTGCAGCTTGTGAATGTTAGTTGTGAGTGGTGTTGAGAGATGTAGTTGTGAGTGGTGTTGAGAGATGTAGTTGTGAGTGGTGTTGAGAGATGAAGTTGTGAGTGGTGTTGAGAGATGTAGTTGTGATTGGTGTTGAGAGATGTAGTTGTAACATTTAATGATTGGAAGAAAAGATTTGTTGCATAGTAAAAAGGTCAAGGTAGTCCCATGGCTGATTGCTCTAACCACTCTGCCAATCAGATGCTCTTGTTGCATGGCAAGACATAAAAATTGTGACCAGTAGTGAAAATACATTAAAGCAAGGTGAAAGATATAAACTGCAACAAGCAATGAGAGCTGTGCATCACAATAAGTGTTGAGAAATAATAGATAAAAAATCCTATGGTAAATCATGGATTCACATATCACTAATGCATGTTTAGTTTTTTTATCTGGCCTTATCTGTTAGTGCAGTCTGTCTTTTTAGTATCTATGATCTGTCTTTGAAGTTGTTGAAATGTAATCTCTTAGTTTTTAGTGGATGTGATTTACTTTCTGACCTAACCAGTTTAATGTAAACTGAACATTTGTCCTCAGTGGCTGCGAGTGTACAGTCTGAATAAGCTGAAGCTGGATCTGAACAAAATGTTGTCAACCCCAGACTGCAAACATGAAGAAAAAAATGTGAAGATCTTACATAAAAACATCACAGCTAAAGTGTGAGTTCATTAGTGACATTTTTATAAATGTTCAAACAGTGCCTAGGAAAATAAGATGAAATATACATCTGTGCCAATTTATATAGATCTTTTATATAAGAAAGTAGACTGAGTTAAAGGTACAAGTAATTCACATGGATAGTACAGGAAAAAGACAAATAAAATGTAATTTAAAGATAAAACGGTGCAGAATGATTACAGGCACTATTAAAACTTAACTGATAAAACAAAAATTGGAAAGACAAAATCTGGTAAGATGACACTGAAGTGAAATAGTAGAGGTCATAAGGATATGGAGGAAAATGGCTGTGAGTTCAAACGCTAAAATGTTGAAGCAGAAGAATAAGAAGGGAAAGAAGAAGAAAATATGAGGAGGAGAGGAATGTAAAAAGAAGTAAGATAAGAAGAAAAAAATCATTTTTGAATACCACACACGGGTATCTGTGTTTCATTATTTTTATCTAATTTTTATCTACAAAGTTCCAAAAAATTCAAAATTCTCTAAAATCTTAAAATTTTGTTAGAATGTCGAGATGTAATGAGTGTAAAGTGCCACAAGGCTCTCTTTTTAATGCTGAGGTTCTTCTGCACAGTTTTGATTTTATGAGCATACTCTCAAATACCCTGACTCGGCACCTAACATAAATGTCTCAAGCTTTAATGACAGGCAAATGCTGGTTAAAAAAAATAACCACATTATGCAAAAAAATATGTCATTACATATCATCAATATGCTGGAGGAAGAGTGATTTAGAAAACATTTTTAACAATGCTAATGATATTGAAGTTTACTGATGGTCCTGTATGAAGGTGATCTAGATGGTTTGAATGAAGGTGAAAATAATAATGTAAGCGCAGTGGAAAAAGTGCCCTAGAAGAGAGGGTAAAAAATTTATGACCAAGTTATTAAAGGACCAAATCAGTGTGAATTTATAACAAAACAAGAAATCTTGTCAGTTTATAAATGTAAAGAGAGACTTCTGTGAAAAAAACCATTGCTGATCAGGCAGATGACACTTGCAGAAACCTGGAAGAAAGCCATCCAGTACAGTGCCTCATTATCCTCAGAGTATCCACTTTCTATTCATGTTTAGTGTAACAAGGCAAAAGTCAGTGCAGCAATAAAAATAGTTTTTAACATTTTTTTATCCTTGCTTTTCACAATTTCTTTGACATTATGAAAGTGTATAGTGTATTTATTCAAAATTTCAAAAATATTTAAATTTAAAAAAAAAAGAAGAAAGAATTTCAAATAAGGAATACTTAACCTGTCCCATCTGTTTGATTAGGTACCCAGATGTATTCCCCACTGTGAATGTGAAAGGTACCATGAAGTACATGCAGTTGTTGCCCCATGAACTAAATGAATATGAAGTTCAGCTGGAGAAGGTCCTCAGATGGTACATGAAGCGTCTGCAGTGGCTCTTGAGTGGTATGTTATTTTCTACCATTTGGTTAATGGTCTAGTTCAGAGGTTCTTAACCTGTAGGGTGTTCACAGAGGGAATACAGGGAAGGTTTGAGGTACAGAAGATTTATTGAAGTCGCCTTCTCGCTGGAACATAGAAACAAACACCAATAAACATAAATGGAGGTTTTTGAGGCACTCGTGAGAAATATGGAAGTATTTCTTTATTTCTTATAAGTGTCAGCAACATACCTTATTTATGTTTCTTATTTACTTTCTCACTGGATACAATTCTAAAGTTTAGATTCTAAATTGTTGGCAAAGAAAGTTCTTTTAGTGTTCATCCTATGTGCTACAACCTACCTCTGCATACTTGGACTTCCAACATTTGTCAGTGTGAAGACATAGGCTAGAAATTGGTTGGATGCCGGGCATGGCATAACTCCTATAACATAAACATAGTCCCAGAAGTGGTAGGAAAAAAGTAAAGACACTGATAGAAACATTTTATGAAAGTAACCTCAATGCAAAAGGAAAAATCTACCGTAGCCACCCTTTCATTAGGAGATGATACTTGATCTGATAATCAGTGTTCTTGTTTCTTTTAAGCCATCTATCATCGTACTTACTGTTTGTCAACTGCTTTTATTGATATTTTTGTGTAAATTGTCATCACTGGCACACTGGTAGTGAGGGTTACTGGGTGAAGTGTTACATAGTACAGTTCAGGTGACCGTGAAATAAACACCAAATATCAAGCTTTGTTGCCCAGATGTTGCACAGAAAGAGCATGTGTCAATGTCAAAGTATTGTCACGTGCTGGCCTTCAAAGCACATATACACTGCTTAGCACAGACTACGCTGGCTTGGCCATGTCCACCGCATGGAAGATGGTCGCATTTTGAAAGATATCTTCTCGGACAGCTGGTAGATGGCAAAAGAACAGTTGGGTGACCGCAGCTGAAGTTCAAAGATATGTGCAAGAGAAACATGAGAGCACTGGACATAAATCCAGCAACCTGGGAGGATGAACTGCCGATCGCACCAAGTGGCGATGTTCTCTACAGTGCCACCTCAGACTAGGTGAACAGAAGCTCCCACGGCATGCAGAAGAGAGGAGAAAACATCAAAAGGAACACTAGGAAAATAAGCAGCTGAGGGTCGTCAACTCAGGGGTGCATTCTCATAGCCAGTTATGACTGAAAGAGCAACTATTATTATATTATTATAGAACATGCGCAAATACTAGGCAGGATAATTATACAGAGAATTTCAAAAGCAGTAGACCACAAACTGAGGAAAGAACAAGCAGGATTTAGAAAGAATAGAAGATGTGTAGATCATATATTCACTCTCAGGAACATTATAGAGCAGTGCTCAGAATGGCAAAGACAGCTTTACATAAATTTTGTTGATTTTGAAAAGGCTTTTGACAGCATACATAGGGACAGTTTATGGAAAATACTGAGAGCTTATGGAATTCCAAGCTGCATAGTGTCAATCATAAAAAGCCTCTATGCCAACTTTACGTGTAGTGTTGGGCAGAGCAACCTAACCTTCGAGGTGAAGACAGGAGTACGACAGGGATGCCCCTTATCAACCACTCTATTTTTAACAGTCATAGACTGGGTGATGCGCCAGACAACAGAAGGCAGTCCAAGAGGAATAAGATGGACAACATTTTCTACATTGGAAGATCTGGAATATGCAGATGACATTGCACTGCTGGCACATTCACATCAACACATCCAGGAAAAAAAAAACGGATAGACTTAATAAGTTTAGCCAGCAGGTGGGCTTGAACATCAATTTAAAGAAGTCTGAGGTCATGACGCTCAATGTGAGCAACCCTGAGCCCATATCAGTAAGGAATCAGCAACTGGTACAGACAGATACCTTCACATACCTAGGAAGCATAGTAACACCGGACGGTGGGGCAGGCAAAGACATCAACATCAGAATGAATAAGGCAAGAACAGCCTTCTTTAGCCTAAATAACATCTGGAAGTCCTCCCAATACAGCACAAGCACAAAATTAAGATTATACCAGAGTTGTGTGCTTTCTGTGCTTCTCTATGGTGCGGAATGCTGGAGAGTCACAGAGAAGGAAATGTCAAAATTGTCCTCTTTTCACACAACATGCCTAAGAAAAATTCACCGCATCTTTTGGCCGAATACCATCACCAACCAAGATCTGCTTACTCGTAGCAAGCAAGAGGACATGCACACCATCATAGCTGGCAGACGCTGGAGCTGGGTTGGTCATGTCCTCAGAAGAGACCCCGATGCCATCACAAGAACAGCTATGCTTTGGACCCCTGAAGGAAAGCGAAAGAGAGGCCGACCAAAAACAACTTGGCGGAGGACTGTGGAGGCTGAGATGCAAAGAATGAACCAGAGTTGGGGCACTGTACGAAGGATGGCCACCGACCGTGCAAAGTGGAATCAATTTGTTGTTGCCCTACAAGACGCCACTAGGCGTGATGGCCACTGACTGCTTTGACGGTCGGTGGTTAAGGATCGAAGAAGAAGAAGAATAGAACATGCGCAAGCTTCAAAGAAGATCTTAGATTAACGTATCTAATAATCATCATCAACATTTTCCTTTGTGCTCTTTACTGAGCATGGGATCACCACTGCAGCTGATCCCCTTGCAGGAAACCTACACCAAGCATTCACATGCTCTTGCAGTGGTGTTTTCTGTCACAGTGTATTTTACATGGTGAGGCTGCCAGCCTCATGCATAATCTTATATTAGTTGCCTTGTACGATATGCCTTAGGAATCAGTAGACCTATTCTTTCCTTGTCTGATCAGAGACCCCTGCAGACTATACATGGCATATCTGAAAATAGTGCATTGAAATTAAAACAAGATGGCTATATTTACAAAAGCTCTGATGCTGGTATGCAGAATAATATGCTAAGATTAAATAACATAAACGTGAAGTAAGTGAAATAGTTGTACAGGTCAGATTAAAGATTAGACACAGCCAGCCACTTTGTGAAATAACAAAAGCAATATATTTTGGCTACCGGGTGACCAGACTGAAATAATAAAGCAAAAAACCCCAGCAGCACAGTAACTACAGTAAATTTATTTTGCTTCAATACTTGAGAAAGATGTCAGTAGTCATTTATGTTATCTGGCTTGTTGCTACATACACCTTTCTTCTCTTTCTTTTTACTTCTTATGGAGCATGGAACTACTATTGTAGCTCTTGCTGTGGTAGTTTCTGTTGCTATGGTGTTTTACATGCTCAAGTTCCCAGCCCCATGCACAACTTCATTCTAGTTGCTGTAAGTAAATAAATGAAGGGGCAGCTGTGAAAGTGGTAAAAGTTAGTTGCTTATCCTTTACAGGACGTGGCAATCAACCCCAGCTTTTATTGGCTGTTTTTGATTTTTCTAGGCAATTTTTTCATTCAGTAGTTTGCCATTGCTTTCTGAATGGTACGGCGCTTATACCATTGTTAAAAATCCACACAAAGCGATCTGCTACCAAACCGCCTGCAGCAGGTTTCGAACCCGGTATATCTGGATTATGAAACTGCGTTCATATCCATTAGGCCACAGATGCCGCATGAAAGTGGTAAGGAAATAAATATATAAATTAAAAAAAAAATTAAATGGTATGGAATCAGTTTTTGACCCAAAGATGCAGCAATAGTGAATGCAGTCAGCGACCCATAGCTTGACTGCTTGCATCAGGACCAGCGAACCAAAGCTGGTCAAGACTGTACTCCACCTCCACGTGGTGGTCCTGGAAACAGTCTGCAGCAGTGCAGTCTGGCTGAGCGAGTACGGATCGAAATGGGAAGGCAAACCCGGTCCCTAAAAAATGCAGTGCTGAAGTCGGATGTGTCGACCGAAAGGTGCAGATATCACAGCTACGGCGTAAACAGACACAATGCAACCACCGTCCTTTTCAGGGCGAACGAGGAAGAAGAAGAAGAAGAATCAGTTTTACAAATTAACGGTACAGTGGAAACACGGGACATTTCGAGTTTCATCCTTTGTCAACCACAGCTACATACAGGTGACAAGGACTAGAATTGTAGACAGGTCAAAGAAAAATACTAGAAACAGAGATGATAGGAAACTCTATACAGAGCGATACAACAGGAGGCAATCTGATCATCAAAAGTGGTCCCCCTGTCAATCAAGTGTTTTGGCCCCTTATTCTCCTTTACACTCTATGGGGGGGCTGGCCCACCTGGGTCATGACTCTCAAGTGTCTCAGCCTCCTGTTGTCTTGTGTAGAAAATGAACCCATTCCACCTTGGTTGCAGCTTTAAAATACACAATTCCGTCAGCTGGAGGCAATTGTGAAAGTAACAAAGTGAAGACAAATTATTGTGGTTGTTCCGCAGCACACCACTGACTCACCTGCATGAAGCCGACGGAGTGTGAAGCCATTACGAGCTGGCAACTGAAGTCTAACTACATCCGACACCTCATATAGTACACCGCAGGTTACCCGTAGAGCTGCTGTCCTTTCACCAATACAACGAAAAACTCAGTGTATTGCGGACTTAGAAAAATTTCAATATCAGGGTGTTTCCTATACCGCAGGTGGGGCTAGATTTTACTGTCCTGAGTTCCATAGCCCATTGCGGTTGTTCCACAGCCAGCATGATGCCTTTTCCGCAGTTTCACTAAACCTCTTCAGTACCCTTGTTCTCGACTGTCCCCTCAGCCCCAACAGTTTCAATAAATCTCTGATATAGAAACCACGGCGTGTGTGTATGCATGTGAGTGACTGTGTAAGTAACATGTAACAGGATGAGAAACACAGACAAATCGAGTGATACAAGCAGATGAAAAAAGTAAATGAAAAAGTTGCTTCTTACAACATGTCTGAGGGGAACCTAATTTACCATCTAAATAGTTAAAACATAGCTCAGACTCGTAAGAAAAGAACATGGATCAACAAAATATGTGTGTGGTACAAGTAGCAAAATCTTTGTTTCAAAAAAAAAAAAAATCATTTTCCATTTCTTTCCTGTTGCAGCATGGACACATCACTGCAGTTGTTCCCCTTGCAGAAACCTGCACCAATCATTCACAAGCTCTTACACTTGTGGTTTCTATATCAATTTGTTTTACATGATGAGGTTGCCAGCCTCGTGCTAACATTTAAAAAACATGCTGTGCTGTAAAAGTTAAATGCTGACATCATATTCATTAAAATAAATTAGCAATAACCTGTCAAACTTGACGAGTTTTTAATCATAGTGTGCTGTTTCTGTTCCCGGATGAGCAGATAGAAGTACATTCTTAGAGTGTTTTTGGTTTCTTTCCATTATGCAGTGTAATCAAACTGTTCATGAACACCGTCATTTTAACGCTTTTCTTTGTTGATTGTAACTATTTTTGGGAGAGTATATATAATGGAAACAATACAATTTTTTCAACACGGTTGCATTCCTCAGCTGTGACCAACGTACACACGGCGAGAATTATGTTATTTTAGATTCAATTTGAATGTTCTTTGATGACAACATTTCGTGTGAAAGTGCGTGGATTGTTTTCAAAGAGTGTTCCCTGATAATAAGTGGTTTTAACAAAAACTTTCAAGTTTTCATGATTTGTACATCGGGTGAACTCATGCACACCAATTTTTATGCACTTTTGTCTTTGTCGAGCGCTACTAATTTCGTGAAAGAATTTAAAAAAAAAAAATTAAACCAAAGTATTTGTTTTATATAACACCCACGCCACGCAAGTTGCACACGTGCGTTGCACACTTTTTTTTCTGGCGCGAGTTACTATTTTGAGTGTGACCAACCGACGTAACATACATCGGTAATTATGTTAGTTGGGATTGTGTCACGATTTATGTACATTTGTTTGTACATGTGCAGCATGTGTGTCTGTATGCATGTGAGTGATTGTGTAAGTGAGGGAGTGAATGATCTTAACCATGTTTCTCAAGCTTCAGTGATTTTTTTCCTGTGTGTACAATTTTTCTGGTGACTAATATGTTATAAATGATTAATAAGCCAGCATAGTGGTTTGAGTCACCAGATTAATGTTATAAATGATTAATAAACCAGCATAGGGGTTTGAATCACCAGATTAATGTTAAAAATGATTAATAAGCCAGCATAGTGGTTGAGTCACCAGATTAATGTTATAAATGGTTAATAAGCCAGCATAGTGGTTTGAATCACCAGATTAAAGTACAGTTTAGACAGTGCAATTTTTTCAGCTACCTGATGTGTTTGCTTCTTGCATCTGCAGGTAGTCGTAGAGTGTTTGGCACCATTGTCCACAAACAGGTGGCCATATTGATAGACACATCAGGTTCCATGGAGCCCCGCATGGAAGAACTGAAAAAGGAATTGGCCTCTCTTGTGTGGGACCAGTTACATAAACAGAATATTAAGTGAGTATTTTAAAATTAGCATTCCAAGGCAGTCCTTATTCTGGACTCCCCAGGTTAAGAGTTATAGAGGGAGACAAAAGAACACACGGAGAAGAGAACTGGAGGTAGACATTAAGGGGATGAAGAAGACATGGAAGGATTTTGAGCAGATGGCACAGGCCAGGAAGACTTGGCAGACGTTTACTGAAGGCCGATGGTCCCCTGCCAAGCTGAAGAGGGATGGTGATTTTAAAACTGGCCACATATGAACCTTGTATCCATCATATATTCCATTTTATATCACAAATTAGTTACATGTTTTTAATGTAAGACTTGTATCAATCATCTATTCCATGCTGTATCAGTGTTAAACCCAAAACTTCATTGGATATACACATACGTCCTTGTTTTTATATTATATCCTGCACAAGGCAACCTGGTATGTCCTATGCATTTATTTTTATGTCTATAGAACTGCAAACAAAATTACAGCACAGTAGCACATTAGATTAGGCTTCTGTGTACCTGTATGTCAGTACTGACTGGTCACGTGACATGGTTTATTGATTTGGGAGCTCAGCAAGCTACAGCTGTTCGGGTTATGTCTCTGGTCATCTATAGTGGTGCAGTAATGGTTGTTGTTTTTATTTTTTCTTATGGTGTCTATGCCACATCCTTGTTATTTCATATAAGGACAAAGTGACCAATGTCGGGGTGCTGTCACACAATGGTCTTCAAAGCATGTATACACTGCTTAGACAGTGCAAATTATGCTAGCTTGGCCATGTTTGCTGCATGGAAGATGGTCGCATCCTCAAAGATATTTTCTATGGCCAACTGGCAGATGGGAAAAGAACAAATATATAAATAAAAAATAATATGGTATGAAATCAGTTTTACAAGTAAACGGTACACATGGGAAAAGAACAGCCTGGTGACCGCAGCTGAGGTTCAAAGATGTGTGTAAGAGATACATGAAAGCACTGGAAATAAATCCAACATCCTGGGAGGACAAAACTGCTGATCACACTAGGTGGAATGTTGCAGCAAGGTTTAAGTCAAAGCAGACTTACAAAGGAATAGTGAATAACTAGTGGAGGCCTCAGAAACTGGTTCATACTCATGGATACAAGATGCCTACATAACAAGAGATGAGATGAGGACGCTGGCAATGGATAGGACTTAGCACGTGTTTGTTGAAGGCCTATGCTGCTTAGGGAACTAAAGAGTATTGACTGATTGACAGCACCAGAGAAGTTATATATTGAGAAACGAAGATTGTGTTCAGTTGGACACTTTGTGAGAATTAATAGCAGTCAACCCACAGCATGGGCATATAAATTACAAATGGAAAAAACCAAGATTAGATGATGGCTCACAAGAAGTCAGATCAAGGGGGTGACAGACATCTTAAAGAAACACAACATGACATCTCATGAGACTACCATATGTGTACTGAAGTGGAAACCAATTTTCAACTCTGCCTATGATTTTTTTTTTTTTTTTTTTTTTTTTGCGTTCGCCCGCTAATACTCGAGGCGAAATCTCAGGTTATTATTTTATGTCTAACCTGACATTGATTTTACGTGAGTATCCCTTTATTTCTGGTGTCCCTCGCCATTCAGGCAAATACTCGCCGATTTCAGAGGTACCCATTGCAGCTGGGTCGGCTCAGGAGCCGCCAGTCCCTGGTCGACGACACTCCTTCAAATGTCCTCGCCAGGTCTCGAGTTAATCCAGTCCAAATCCCGGTCGACGAAAAATCCTCAAATGCCGTCGCCCGGGTTTGATCCTGTATCACCCGGTCGCCAGAGCGGTGTTGTAACCACTACGCTAGCGCGGCTCCCTCTGCCTATGATGTTTCATGGCATTAAAACAGTATATTTTCCAATTTAGACCATTATGTGTATTTAATGTATACAATGCTGACTTGCAAAGTCTGTTGCAGATAGCTTTTGAATGTGGAAATGATCTCTGGTCTCTCACATGGCAGGTGATGAGTGCTAAGCTGCATATTGCCAAGGAACTTCATGACTTAAGCAGTAGATATTTTAAAATAAGAAAATTTGGGACAAAATGCTTTTCATGTATTTGGGGTATCTTCTTCTTCTTCTTCCTCGCTCACTTTTCAAGTCAGTTTGTGTTGCACTATGTTGTGCGCCTTGCAGCCCAGTGCAACCATCTTCAGCATGCGTTTATTTGGGACCGCTTCCCTAGTCTTTGGTTTTCCGTGACCTCCCTGCAAGGCAGCAGTTGTTTGTCGCCAGAGTTGTCTCTCCTAGGAAAGCTGTCTTTCCAAACTTATGAGTCTTTCCTGCCTGGTTTGTGTGAAGTTTTCCATATATCATGCTTCTCCTGCACTGATTTTTTGCAGGGTTTACTCCCTGACTTTTACCAGGCTATGTATTCACCCTGGCATTACCTTCTATTTAGGAAGGACTGTCTTGTCAACCCTTGCCTCCGCCCCCTCTCTGCCCCCCCCCCCCCCCCCCCCCCCCCCCCCCCCCCCCCCCCACCCCCCCCCCCCCCCCCCCCCCCCCCCCCACCCCATTTGAAAGTATCAAGATTAATGAGTTTCATCATGTATACCCCAGGTCATATTGCTGAAAATTGTCCTTCTTTGATAACAATTTCACTCTGTGTAGTTCCAGGGAGTCTGGGAAGAGACAAAGGAAGAATAGAATTACTGCTTCCTTGGACACGTCACATGATATGACTAATATAAGGCAGTGGATTGGGCTGGTAACCTCATTGTTGTCAAACATTTAGCTACAGAAACCACCAAAGCATGAGCATATGAATACTTTGGTGCAGGCTTCCTACCAGAAGACCAGCTGCTTTGGTGGCTCCCTGCTTCATAATGAGCAAACAGAGAAATGATGGAATAAAGTTGTCACATTTGCGATCTGGCAGCAGATTAATTTGCTATATCTTCCATATTTCTGAAGTGGTGCATTTGATAGGAAAATCTATGCAGAGTGATACAACAGGAGGCAATCTGATCAGATAATGTCCATAATGATCAAGTATTTCGGCCCCTTAATCTCCTTTGGGTCACGACTCCCAAGTGTCATCCTCCTGTTGTCTTGTGCAGAGAATTGAACCCATTCCCCCTCGGTTGCAGCTTTCAACTTCACTCATATTTTCTGCCAGCTGGAGGCAATTGTGAAAGTAACCCCTATGTTAAAAATAAATTACTGTCCTGAATTCCATAGCATCTTATTTTATTTCACCCTAGATTCAACTTCATTAAATTCTCTGGATCGTGCTCAGTGTGGAGAGATGCAGTTCAAAACCCATCTGACACGAACTGTCATGATGCTGTCAGATGGATATCACACCTGCAGGCAGGTGGCAATACTTGTACATTGGAGGCCTTGCAGGTAAGATATTTACATGAACACTTTTGACATTGCTTGTGCATTTTTGTATTCATTTGGTTTTTGAATAATTCTTTTTCTGTTTGTTTTGCCCCCTTTTAAAAGGTGCACTGAATTATGTATCACATAATGCCCAGAGTTTGGTGCACTGAGTGAATTATGTATCACATAATGTCCAGAGTTTGGTGCATGAGTGAATTATGTGTCACACAATGCCCAGAGTTTGGTGCACTGAGTGAATTATGTATCACATAATGTCCAGAGTTTGGTGCATGAGTGAATTATGTGTCACATAATGCCCAGAGTTTGGTGCACTGAGTGAATTATGTATCACATAATGTCCAGAGTTTGGTGCATGAGTGAATTATGTGTCACATAATGCCCAGAGTTTGGTGCACTGAGTGAATTATGTATTACATAATGTCCAGAGTTTGGTGCATTGAATTATGTATCACATAATGCCCAGAGTTTGGTGCACTGAGTGAATTATGTATCACATAATGTCCAGAGTTTGGTGCATGAGTGAATTATGTGTCACATAATGCCCAGAGTTTGGTGTACTGAATTGATTACATGTCACATAATGCCAAGAGTGTGGTGCACTGAGTAGATTACATATCACAGAATGCCCCTTGACATTTAAAGTTACAGCTAATTCTAAAATGTGTCTTCCTTCTATAGTATTCACAGATATTGCTACCTAAGGGGCACATTGCCATAGTCAGTTATGACTGAAGGGGCTATTATTATTCACATATATTATTCATTTTTTATTCCACCATGCATAATTTTTATAGTGCTTCTTTAAAGTTTCACTAGACATAAAAAAAAATTCATATTTGCTATTTTATGCACTATTTATAGAAGATATTTCACTGACTTATACAAGCATTTTATATTATTGAACACACAAAAAACAAACATAAATTTTGTTATTGTACTTCTATGCACTGTGTTATTAGCAAACATACTGATTTCTTCAGCTGGCATTCTGTGATCCCGATCTTGATGCCATCTACTTGCTGACTGATGGTAAACCAGACACCAGCACATCCTTGGTATTGAGGGAGGTGGCCAAGATGAACGAGAATAGAAATATTACTGTCAACACAATCTCATTCAACTGTACAGACAGGTATAGTCTTTTGTATTATAGTTTCATAGACCCATATTTTCTGTAGTGATCTTCTGAATTGTAACTATTTGTTGGTTAACAGTCTAATGTATCAAAGAGCAATAAGTTCTGCATGAATTAATTTCTTTAGTCAAACTATGCTGTTGGTGAGAAAGATTACACTGACAAACAACATTTTTCTTTCTTATATAAGAATAAGTGTTCTTAGGTCAGTTTCTTGCGCTGATTTCAAATTTGAAATCCGTTTATCTCTATCACATCGGGTTCTTAAGATATTTGTGAATAAATATATTTTTGGGAAACCGTTATTTGCTCCGTTTCATTTTTACTATATAACTTTTTAAAAATTAATAAAATGCAAAATAATTCTACTTTTTATACTGCTAAAAGATGCATGACATATGTTACGTTATATTTCAAATAGTTACTGTATTTTGAAATAATTCTGAGTGAAATATGGCTTCTAGAAGTTGTAGAAATTCGGCTGATCTGTTCTGTTACGTGTGCGGATATTTTACCAATCGTGTTCACCAGAAAAACTTTACACCATTGCTAAAGAAAGCATATGAACTTTATTTCGATTCGAAAGTTGATGATGCAAATAAATCTTGGAAGCCAAATGCACTTTGTTTGACTTGTGCAAATACATTGGCAGGCTGGTTACGAAAATCGCCGAAGCATAAGTCGATGCCTTTTGGAGTGCCAGTAATATGGCGTGAACCGACAAATCACGCTACTGATTGTTACTTCTGCTTGACAAATATCTATGGTTTCACTTTTAAAACTAGAAAGTCTGTGGTTTATCCAAATATTAAATCGGTTTCGAAACCAGTGCCTCATGATCCAATCACGTGTCCGATCCCAGTTCCACCAGAATAATATCCGTTGGAAGTGAATGAACCATCAGAAAGTGATAGTTTACCTGCTTTAGAAACTAATTCTGACTCGGATTATATACCGGTGAATGATGGTGTTCACTTAATTAACCATTCAGAACTTTCAGATCTATTACGTGATCTTGCTCTCACCAAAGGACAAGCGGAATTACTCGGTTCGCGACTCAAAGAATGGAATCTTTTAGCGCCCAATACTCCGATATCTAAATTTCGTCATAGACACAGAGAACTTGTTCAATACTTTGAGATGGATGATGACATTTGCTATTGCAAAGATGTAAAAGGTCTAATGGTGTGTGACGAAAGTACTGAGATTCTGTCTTTCAAATGGCCCATGTCTTTTCCTCCTTGCATTTTGTTCACTATTTCTAGGAGGGATTACAGAAAAATCCTTCCCCATGTTTCTTCTCCTTCTTTTATTTACGTTTTTCAGAGAGATTACGGTGGAGTTTCATCTCATCTACATCTATGTTCCTTCATTATGACTAGTAGTCTTGTTTAGTGTTGGTGTGTAGAGAACTGTTGCATTATTATTCTAGATGAAGGACTTTAGAGCCTAGATCAGATTGGCACCAGTTTTAGTCTTTTTAAAGATATGGCATGCGGCTAGACGCATTTTCGGGATTTTATATATATATATAATTCCGACATTGTTGCTTCATTTGCTACTAGAGGGTAGGGCTTAATCCCGTTTCTTTGTCTAAAACCCATGCACGTTGCATCAGAATGATCTAAGGTTCTGATTGGCTGAGAGCTAACTGCAGTTGAAATGCAGAGCTCCCATTGGCTTAGAACCACGCCGCGCATATGACGTCATGAAGTCGGCGCGTGGGGTCTTGATAATAAATACGCCCGAATTTCATAAGTTCGGTCTCTAAAAATTAATTTCCAAGCCGCGTTCCTGATTCAAATTATCGATTGCCTTTCAGTGGGAAAATTCGAAATTTGCAGGTATCGTGGCGCAGTGGGAAGAGCGAAAGTATAAATAACTTTCCCCATGGCGAGAGGCTGCATCTCAGACAGAGAAGGGTTTGAGATTTTTTTTTTGCCAGAGGCAGACGAAGTATAGAGAACCGGGTTTTCCCAGGCAGGGGAAGACACTTTTCCAGTGAATAGGATTTTGTGGATAAATCCTGAGCTCTGACGCTCGTTCTGTTACACACGCAGATTTGGCATGCTGCCAGCGTGGTTGTAATTTTATTTTCGCTTCGTCACGGCCATAATAAAGCCGAAGGCCCATCGCCCAGTTAGCGGTAATCGGGCAGGTAACGTCAGAGGTGTTCGGAGAAGCCAGCTACAGTTTCAGTCCAGAATCCAGTGGGGTTCTTTTAAACCTTAGTCATCAGTTCCAGAATGGTGGAGAGAGAGAGGGTGACCATACTCTCCACAGAAGTCATTGCAGTTGTCCCAAGTATAGCAGATGACAGCTGCTGACGGTTTTTTAGAAGAGTTAATTGTGTAGCAGTGTTCGGGAGATTTCAGGATAGGCTGTGCGGAAACGAGGTCTGTGCAGAGTTGGCATAGACACTTCATAGTAGTTCCAGCTGACTGTGCACTTAACATTTAATTTAGAATAGTTTGTGGAAGTGGCGGCTCGACATCTGAGACCCCACCAAGTGCAGTGTGGTTTATTTTTGTCTAATCCAAACTTCTGTCCCCATACAGGTTGAAATTGTGGGAGAAGGGTTGGGGTGGATGCATTTTTAACTGTGCTTGATTTTGTTCCAGGTGTGCACCCTCGCACTTTATGTATTTGACATGTATATGAGTTTTTTTGTTTGTTTATAGGTGTATAATAAAAACTTGTATACTTTCTTAGCAGAATCAGTCATTTCATTTAAGTACAGTAGCTATATGTTGTCTGTATCTTGGTGTTTGTGAATCTTGATATAACCTTATCCCCTTAGGGTAGCTAGAGGTCGTTGACAACTATAGCACATAAGACGTCCGAAGTGGCGAGGAAAGAATCAACCTCGGTTCTTAACCTCGGAGCCAATAGTGTCAACTGTTCACATTTCATTATCATTTTCTTCTAAATCTATCTTTTCAGTCTTTCTTCTCACTAGTGTCTTGTCACTATATGTAGACAGTCTCTAGTCTTAAATCCATTTTGTGACAAAGTGGGTGGCGTCGTCCTTGGGATCAATTCTAGATTCATAGATTGTCTCTGTAGGAAGTTCTGAAAAAATAGTTTTCTAAAAAAAAAAAATCCCCTAGACTGAGCTATATTAAGACTGATCCAGCTATTAGTTTTTTTTTCCACAGGTTGTAGTCAGTTAGATGGTAGTTGTAGTAAGGTTGTTTATGACTTAGAGGTAATTGATGGCTAATCGAATTTTTTTCTTAACAGGAAAGTAATTCGGGTTTTGGGTAGCTGGATAACTTGAATTTTTTCAGGTAGTTATTAGTCAGATTGGTGCCAGTCTGAGTTCGGGTTTTGGGACAGCAGTTATACAGAAAGTAGGTGGGAGCCGCGCTGGTGTAATGGCTTTGGCGTTGTACTGGCGACCAGGTGTTCATGGTTCAAACCCGGGCGTCGGCGTTTGAAGAAATGTTTACTGCCGGAAATTTGACTGAATAGCCTGAACGGCTCCTGTGATAAACCCTCTGTGGATGGGAAGGAGCGAAGCTCCTGACCGGGTTGGAAGGAAAGTCCTCAGGTTCCCCAGCCTCGCAATGACATGTCATTGGGCCGAAGGGCTGAAAGCCCAAGTGCCGCTGGTTAAGAAAAAAAAAAAAAAAAATACAGAAAGTAGGTAACAGTAAATTTTTCTTGTTCCTTTTTTTGTCATTTCCCCTCGTTGTGAGTACTGCTGATTTGTCAGGTAAGATGGCTGAATTGGTCAAGCTACTTACTGCATGGAAGGACGCAGCTAAAAGCATGGGAATGGATGAGGCCGAGACTAGGGCTTACATTATCAGGGAACAGGACCGGCAGACAGAGAAAGAAGAGAGGGCCCGACAGGCAGAGGAGAGAAAGGCAGAGAGAGAGGCGCAGGAAAGGGCTGCAGCAGCAGAGGAGAGAAAGGCAGAAAGGGAAGCGCAGGAAAGGGCCGCAGAAGCAGCGAAACAGGAGAAGGCAGCAGAGAGACAGCATGAACTTGCCCTGCGTTCACTGGAACTGCAGTACCAATCTTCGGAAGGCAGTTTGGCTAACGGAGATTCTCCCGGAGCAGGGGCAACAGACACATCATGAAACGGAGGGCCCCGGATGGCAGCCATGAACTTTCCGATGGACTCTTTTCCTAACGGAAATGAGAAAATTGAGGTATTTTTGGAAAAATTCGAAAGAATGGCAAAGGCATACGGGCTGGATGATAGTCTTTGGTGTCTCAAATTATCTCAATCCCTAAGAGGACATGGGTATGAGGTCTATAGCAAGATGCTGGTAGATGACCAAAATAAATTTGAGGCTCTGCGGAACGCTCTGTTACAGCGATTCCAATGGACTCCTCGGAAGTGCCAGACAATGTTTCGGGAAAGTCGTCTGGAGAAAGGAGAAAGTTTTCCCCAGTTCGCGGAGAGGCTGAGGAATTACCTCACTCGCTGGAGAGAGTTGTCGGGTTTGGCTAAATTGTTTGAAGGACTCGAAGAGCTCATCATGTGCGAACAGATAAAGGCCAACATGTCCCCAGACTTAAGAAAGTACCTGGCAGAGCAGGGCGCCCAGCAACTGGACCAGATAATTCTATTTGCAGAAAGGTTCCAGACGGCACAGGCTGAAGTACTGGGCCAGAAAAGAAAACACCCTGACCTGCCAGCCCCGGACAAAGGAGCATCTTCATCGCATTCGCCTTCCTCTTCAGCTCACCAGCAGCAAGGGCCGTCTCGCAAGGAGCCCCCTCCCAGTCATAACATGCGCTCCCAACCGCATAACAAAACACAGGGGCCGACTTCTCATGAACCCGTCAGGAACCGGGGAGATAATGAGAGATATTGTAGGTTCTGTCGGGCTACCTCTCATTGGACAACACGGTGCCCAAACAAACAACCCGCTCATCAGGTGGCTTGTTTAAGGCCTGTGAGGTTGAAACAAGGGAAGAAGTGGAAACCCTTCGAGTCAGAGAAGTTGTTCTCCAACAGTGGACCAGCCGAAGTGAACGGGACTGAGACTACATGCTTATTTGACAGCGGGCTTACATACCCCAGCATAGTCGCCCGACATCTGGTGAAGCCCTGGCAGATGACTAAGGAAAAGGTCAAAATTGGTGGAGTTTTAAGGAAAGGGACTTCACAGTGCTTTCCCGTAGCCAATATTGAGGTGAAATGTAAGTTTGTGTCTGGCACAATCAAGGCAGCTGTAACGGCTCAGCCAGCCTATGACTTCATTCTCGGCAACCCATATTTAGTATTGGGGAACCCGCCCACGCCAATCCTTGCTGATGCAAGGGGGCCTACTGCAGGCCAGATACGTGAAAAAGGAGAACCCCTAATTCACAGAGCCCCGAGCGAGCTCGAACAGCCCTGTCATGCTACGGAGAGGCTAGAGGCCTCTCAGGACAGTGGTATGTTATATGCAGAGGCAAATTCGTCTGTCAACCCTGTGCTACCTAACGGACAAACGGTGGTGACGCCTCTGATTCAGGAAGTACACTCTTTGTTGTCGGGAATTAGGCCCCCGATGGTATTAGCTCCCTCAAGTGAGGGACATACTGACAAGAGCAGTATTACATATGTCAACGACCAGCGCCATCTTCATAGGGCACAAGATAGCGGTCTGAGCGAGCATATAGTTCCAACCAGCCCTGGAGCCCCATCCGACCAGCACTTTACTCAAATGGAGGAGGACAGTGATCTGAGTATCCGTTTGCCTATAAACGGAGATGGGCCCCACAACTCTCGTATCTCGTTTACAGGAAACGACTCTTGTAACGAGGAGCCTGAAAAATTGGCTATATTTTCCAATTTGTTTCAAGGAACATTGGAACCAGTCACTGAGAGCTTTATCTCAGATTCTCCGCGATCTAACGGGATCTTAAACCGTCAAGTGTCACTGCAGGACACATTCCAACTGACGCCAGTAACTCTCACAGGGGAGGGCAAGGTTGAGGGTAGAACTAGGGTGTTAGACGGAGAGCTCCCATGGTCTACAATTTCATCTCACCAACTTTTCAGGCCAGAAAAGAGTGAGAAAAGCGACCTTATGCATTTGCAAGGAGCTATTTTGAAGAGCTCTGTCCCGCTTCATATTGGTAGGGGAAGAGCGAGTCCAGCACCACTTCCAGGGGCAGATATTACCTACCTTTTCCCAAAGGTAGAAGCTATTGAGATTGATCGTGATTCAATAGAAACCCAGCAAGAAATCGGAGGCTCTACACCAGAGGAACCCGAGACGTTGCATCGTCCTCGCACTGTACCAGCGGTCACAAACCCGCTGACGCGCAGCGAGGAAGTTGCCATCGCCAGGCCGCCACAGCGCCAGCCGGTCACATCAGCTGACCAGGACAGCCTTTTGACGGTCATAGCAAGGGAAAGTTCAGACCCGCCATTAGACGGCACAGGTCTGAAGAGAGATCAACTCTCCCAACGGAGCATAGGAGCTTGTTCATGGAGAGGAAGAAGGAGGAAACGCAAGAGAGGAAGGTCGAAGAACACTGAATAGGAGGGGTAAAGACAGACAGCCTTGTAGAAAGAGTTAAGGGCCAGTGTGAAACACAGAGATTTCAGTAATGAGATCATTGCTCAATCTTCGAAGGTGGGAGTGATGTGACGAAAGTACTGAGATTCTGTCTTTCAAATGGCCCATGTCTTTTTCTCCTTGCATTTTGTTCACTATTTCTAGGAGGGATTACAGAAAAATCCTTCCCCATGTTTCTTCTCCTTCTTTTATTTACGTTTTTCAGAGAGATTACGGTGGAGTTTCATCTCATCTACATCTATGTTCCTTCTCTATGACTAGTAGTCTTGTTTAGTGTTGGTGTGTAGGGAACTGTTGCATTATTATTCTAGACGAAGGACTTTAGAGCCTAGATCAGATTGGCACCAGTTTTAGTCTTTTTAAAGATATGGCATGTGGCTAGACGCATTTTCGGGATTTTATATATATATATAATTCTGACATTGTTGCTTCATTTGCTACTAGAGGGTAGGGCTTAATCCCGTTTCTTTGTCTAAAACCCATGCACGTTGCATCAGAATGATCTAAGGTTCTGATTGGCTGAGAGCTAACTGCAGTTGAAATGCAGAGCTCCCATTGGCTTAGAACCACGCCGCGCATATGACGTCATGAAGTCGGCGCGTGGGGTCTTGATAATAAATACGCCCGAATTTCATAAGTTCGGTCTCTAAAAATTAATTGCCAAGCCGCGTTCCTGATTCAAATTATCGATTGCCTTTCAGTGGGAAAATTCGAAATTTGCAGGTATCGTGGCGCAGTGGGAAGAGCGAAAGTATAAATAACTTTCCCCACGGCGAGAGGCTGCATCTCAGACAGAGAAGGGTTTGAGATTTTTTTTTTGCCAGAGGCGGACGAAGTATAGAGAACCGGGTTTTCCCAGGCAGGGGAAAACTTTTCCAGTGAATAGGATTTTGTGGATAAATCCTGAGCTCTGACGCTCTTTCTGTTACACACGCAGATTTGGCATGCTGCCAGCGTGGTTGTAATTTTATTTTCGCTTCGTCACGGCCATAATAAAGCCGAAGGCCCATCGCCCAGTTAGCGGTAATCGGGCAGGTAACGTCAGAGGTGTTCGGAGAAGCCAGCTACAGTTTCAGTCCAGAATCCAGTGGGGTTCTTTTAAACCTTAGTCATCAGTTCCAGAATGGTGGAGAGAGAGAGGGTGACCATACTCTCCACAGAAGTCATTGCAGTTGTCCCAAGTATAGCAGATGACAGCTGCTGACGGTTTTTTAGAAGAGTTAATTGTGTAGCAGTGTTCGGGAGATTTCAGGATAGGCTGTGCGGAAACGAGGTCTGTGCAGAGTTGGCATAGACACTTCATAGTAGTTCCAGCTGACTGTGCACTTAACATTTAATTTAGAATAGTTTGTGGAAGTGGCGGCTCGACATCTGAGACCCCACCAAGTGCAGTGTGGTTTATTTTTGTCTAATCCAAACTTCTGTCCCCATACAGGTTGAAATTGTGGGAGAAGGGTTGGGGTGGATGCATTTTTAACTGTGCTTGATTTTGTTCCAGGTGTGCACCCTCGCACTTTATGTATTTGACATGTATATGAGTTTTTTTGTTTGTTTATAGGTGTATAATAAAAACTTGTATACTTTCTTAGCTGAATCAGTCATTTCATTTAAGTACAGTAGCTATATGTTGTCTGTATCTTGGTGTTTGTGAATCTTGAAATAACCTTATCCCCTTAGGGTAGCTAGAGGTCGTTGACAACTATAGCACATAAGACGTCCGAAGTGGCGAGGAAAGAATCAACCTCGGTTCTTAACCTCGGAGCCAATAGTGTCAACTGTTCACATTTCACTATCATTTTCTTCTAAATCTATCTTTTCAGTCTTTCTTCTCACTAGTGTCTTGTCACTATATGTAGACAGTCTCTAGTCTTAAATCCGTTTCGTGACATGGTGCACCTCGGTCATGAGCACATAGTCAACGAATGTCGACTTTTCATCGACTCTTCCAAGACTAGTCTAAAAGCCGTGTTATTGCATAACGAAAATTTATTTTCATAAATTCCAGTCTCCTACTCTGTTCATATGAAAGAAACTTATGACAACATGGCTATACTTTTGGCAAAAATAAAGTACAATGACTACCAATGGCGGATTTGTGGAGACCTAAAGGTCATTGCAATTCTCACGGGCATGCAGACTGGGTATGCTAAATTTTGTTGCTTCCTATGTGAATGGGACAGCCGCAACAGACAGGAACATTATGCAAGAAAGGTGTGGCCTATCAGGGATCGTATGCAGCTCGGGCATAAAAATGTAATACACGAGCCATTAGTTAACAAAGACAGCATCATTTTACCACCGTTACATATAAAGTTGGGGCTCATGAAGAATTTCGTAAAAGCGTTAGATAAAACGAGCAAAGCTTTCACTTATCTTCGAGAAAAGTTTCCGCAAATTAGCGATGCAAAGATAAAGGAAGGTATCTTTGTAGGACCTCAGATTAGGAAAGTTATTGCAGACAAACAATTCGAGAACTTGTTACATGGTAGTGAACTTCGCGCATGGATGGTATTCAAATCGATCATCGATAACTTTCTGGGAAATCACAAATCTATCGACTATGTGCATATTGTTAAGCAGTGCATAGATGCATACAGAATTATGGGCTGTAACATGTCCCTCAAAATCCATTTGCTCGATTCGCATCTTGACTTTTTCCCTGACAACCTTGGCAAAGTCAGCGATGAACATGGAGAACGATTCCATCAAGATATCGCCGTAATGGAGTCACGTTATCAAGGACGGTGGAGTGTGACCATGCTTGCCGATTATTGTTGGATGCTTCATCGCGATGTACCACATGCCATTCACCGACGAAAGTCGACTGCAAAGAAATTCAAGCCTACATAACTGTTATACTTCTTGTACAAATGATGTTGTAATACTGTATGCGTTATTTAAAAATTTCAATTGCGTATTTCTAGAGATCCCGACCCGATAGAGAAAAACGGTTTGCAGATTTAAAAACAGCGCATTAAAATTGACCAGAAAAACATAGAAATGTTAGAGAAAGAAAAAAAAATTTTTTTTTTGTTAGCCAGTGTTATCTGTATTTTTTTAACATAGAGATGTACGAGGATGATTCAAGGTTGACCTAGAACTTTTTCCATGAATACTAATACACTATTGCCACTGCTCTGGTGGGTTCCAGATACTGACGTTATTGAAATTGGTCTGATCCCACTGCCAGTGTAGCAGTAAGGTCATTTCTGCTGTGAAATCACTGCCTTCATAGATTGAACTTCATTGGTCCACAACGGTTAAAGTCATTTGGGGCTATACCAGAACTGAAAGAAGAATGTGCTACAGTCTCTCAGCCCACTGATGCCAGGCTGTTCATAGTGACATGCACAGTATATCGGCGAGTGTTGCCTTGCAGCAAGATGATTTTCTTTGAAGTTTCTCACATCATTTGTGTGGAATCACTTGGTAAATGTTAACATCTCAGGCACTCACCTTACATATTTATCGAATTATGAGTGCAGTATCACACAATGCTATTCACCTCTTTGGTGAAATGAGTTGTTCAACCCATTGAATATTCACATTGTGTGCAGCTGTTCATTGAACATAAGCATGCTGAAGTATGGAGAGGTCTTCTCAGAGTTTATAAAACTTATTACACCAGTCATTTCTACTTGATTTTGACAGGGTTTCTTCTCCATTCTGCGCAGAAATTCTGTTTTTTTACAAGAAATTTGATAATACAGCATTTTCCTACAGTTAATGAGAACTGAAGGGATGTCATCTTTTTATGGCCATGTGCACATGTAGAGCTCATGAAACTATGCTACTGGCATTGATCACTGATGGCAGCTCTAAGATATGCTACAATTTTTTTTTGCTGCTACCATTTTCAGGGACAGTGACAATTCCAGGTCAGGTTTGAACCACTTTGCACCCTTCTATAACAGTAAAGCTGTAAATTTGTCTAAACTGGGTAGCATCTGGAGGAAAGGTTTAACATCTGTGGAAGGATTAAACGCTTAAGATTAACATCTGTGTATAGAAGAGCATCTCCTCCCTTTATGCTTCATTTTTTTCCCTAGGGTATGGTAAACATCTCACTGAGTTGGTAAACATCTCACTGAGTTGGTAAACATCTCACTGAGTTGGGTTCAATAAATAAAAAAAAGTCAGATTTGCTTTCCACCTCCTCAAGCCAGCATGGAACTCAGCAGCTTTATACCAAGAAAACAAAGTTAATTTGTTTAACACAGTTGTGGATATCTTCAGACACATGCCATGGCGCTGAATATCATGTCCAAACTTCAAACATTCATTGACAGATGCCTTCATCACATCCTCTGTATCAATTAGTCAAATGTAATAACAAATACAGAACAGAACCAGATAAAAACTAATACAACTGGAGATTAAAGAGAGAAGTGGAGTTGGATAGAACTCACTTTTGGAAGCAATGAAACAGTATTACCAGACAGCATGTACAGGAAACTGCAGGGGGAAAAAAGTAGCGGCAATCAAGGAGAACCTGGAGAAGAATTGTTGAACTAGGAGCCAAGGTAGTGAAAATCTGAAGGTCAAATAGAAAAAGATAGTTCAAATTAGAAATTTGCAGTGATTAAGAGCTGCAGTGCTAATATCTTTGTAAAACAAGAAGGAATAATTATGATGATGATTTCTGCAGTCTCTCAAGTTAAAGTTTAATCTGTTTGTCTACCTCATTAGTATTAATTTGTTTTGATGTGAAAGCTTATCTAAGTTTGGTGTTATTTTAACAAATGTCAACGCATTATATGAAACTTAATCTGCCAGGTTCTTGGAATTTTAGTTACTCCTTATAATATTCAAAGTCCTTTACATCAACAGTAATCCTGTTGTGCTCTTTTTATCAAATATGCATAGACTATCAAAACATATCATGTCCTACAAAATAAACTGAAAGTCAAATAGATATAGAAATTTAACTTCTAGTTAGTCATGAATTATCATATTCCTTGATAAAAATATACGTGTTACCACAACTCTTAGACTTGAAGTCTCAAACACTCTACCATAAAATGTATGCACTGGATCTTAACTCTGATCTCAAAGCCACCTGTTGACATTAGAATAACTTGAATAATCATCTCACTTGCATGACAAGCCTTACCATACTCAACAGCAAGTCATTGACCGATCATAAAGTTTTATCTCCCAGAATCTTAACCTCCTCTACTTAGCTGGTCAGAACTAGATTATTTCATGCTTGTAACTAGAATCTTAACTCTTTAAGCCCCAAGAGCCACTATAATGGCTCAGGGTTTAGACCTATTTGGCCCAGGAGCCATTTAAGTGGCTTCGGATTTTTTGCTCCTGTCTAGAGCTCTGTTCCAATGTTAACAACCCAAAACATCATTTCCAACAGAAAGTACTGAAGTACTTTCATTTTAAATAACTCGTATTTATGCATATGAACATTAAAAAATATTTTTTTTCTCCAAACAATAACAACAGTAAAAAAGCACTGTGGTAGCCGTTTTTGTTTGGGCCAAACCCTGCTTTTTGCTTGGGACTTAAAGAGTTAAAATACATTCCGTCTCAATGACAAACGTGCTTACTCACTCAAACAATATATGGACTACTGACTATCGCTGATACATCATTAAATTTAACCAAATGTTAACATCATACTCATTTATGAATTTTTAAGAATAAATGGTTACTTCTGCATGTCTCTGTTTGTTACTCACTACTAGATATGGAAGACCCTAGTGGAAGTTCCATTAGTCATGGTCAATCTGGATAATGAAAGAATGAATGAATGTTCTATACATCGATGCATCTTACAGTGTCTTTTAATATTTTGAAGTAAAACTGTAAAGTCATTGAAATAAGGAGATCCCTGACAGAAAAAGTATTAATACATGAAGCTTTGTCTTGGAAAACAGCCAGAAGTCACAAATTAGCATCCATAGAAGACATGCCAAAGGCCAATCCCGACGGACATTCAGAATCTGAGCAATTTAATAAATGTTGTAGATATACATTACATTTTCTGTTTAATTGTAATTTTGTTAGTTCATATGTACCTTTAAGAGTGTCACAGTTTTGTTTCTGTTCAAGTATACATTTTTTTGACATATGATAATGTATGGCAGAAAAATTATCAATAAAATAAAACCAGGATTTAAAAAAAAATAACAGCTTGAAGAAAATTCACAAATCTGCTTGTGCACATAATCATGCAAAAAAGTTCTAGTGTGCTGTGGACACCCAGAATTCCATATAAATGAGTGAAGTACATTACTCCTTAGTGGGAGGAGATAGGAAATAAATTGTATACTACGGCTAGGAAATGTTTTTGACGTCACAATTTACGGGAGTTTTTGTTAACCTTAAAAAATATAGCTCATGGGGAAATATGTTACTCTTTAGTAAGTTGTATGAAGCTGTTGGCCTGTTAAAATAATATTAAAAAATACAAAATTTTTTTGTTAAAATATATCAATTTGTGTATTTCAGCACTGCCAACAACTTTTTAAAATTGCTGGCCAATGAGACTGGAGGGCATTACCATCGAATTCAGGAAGACTTTGATGCTCAACTTTTTGTCCATAAACTGTTGTCTGAGGGTTTCAGTGACAGTGAGGTTTGTATTTTTGAAGATTACGGTTTGAGATTTTAAGATTACAGAAAATATTTTACATGCGTTGTATGTTAAATACTGAGATATTTCAGAGAATTTTTTGTGTAACTGTTGTCTTAGGTTTCAGTGACAGTGAGATTTGTACTGTTAACATGTAAAATTTTTGTGGAGATGTATTATATTCTTTTATTGTGTAAGAAAATTTGAGATTACAAGAACATATTTTACAGGAGTGATATGTACTGTGATTTTTCAGAGACTTTTTGTATAATTGTTGTCTTGAAGGTTTAAGTGATGATAAGGTTTGTACGGTACTGTTAAAGTTCACAATTTGTGGAAGTGTATTATATTCTTTTATTGTGTAAGAGAATTTGAGATTAAAACAAAATAATTTACAGGAGTGATATATACTGCGAATTGTGTGAATGTGTACTGACGATATCAGAGGATTTTAGTTTAACTTGTCAGAAACACCTGTGAGTTACTGGGGCCCAAAAGGGGAGCAAAGAATAGTAACACTGTACCCTACCAGGCATGTCATAATAAGTGACTCAGGAGGGTTGGGCAGGGGGTTGGTTACTTCATCCTGTAAAGAGGAGGGTTGGGCAGGGGGTTGGTTACTTCATCCTGTAAAGAATGTTACCACAAAAACCGCAACAAGCAATATGGATAAGTTGTCAGAAGGTTTTGATGGCAGTGAGGTTTGTACTGTTAAAGTTTACAATGTGTGGAAGTATGTTATATTCTGTCATCGTGTAAGAGAATTTGAGATTATATGAAAATATTGTACAGAAGCTTCTGACGTTATATGTTAAATATTGTGATGTTTATGAGAATGTTAGCATACCAGAACAAACGATGAATTGACTTGACTTGACTTGGATCCACTGTCATTGAGTGTAAGCTCCTGGTGACCTTGATGCCATTATGTGGTACCACGCAGTTTGTATAAGCTGTTTTTGGCTTCCATAAAGTGTATTGTCTATGGATGGGTTGTGTGGTAGGAGGAGTATGATGAATTAACTTTGTTTTTAAAGCATTCAGATATGGGCGCGCAGGCCCGTCATAACATTCTGCCTTTTCTTAACTTTCATTCTGTATCCTTACACCCACACATGAGGGAAACTGCAAATGTTTATTAATTCATGCAATTCTGCATGCATCAGCACATTTTGCATGACACATTCTCGCATGTATCAGTAAATTCTGAAAAAAATTACTTTATGGCACACACATATATAGCAAAATAGAAGTATTAGACCACTAAAAAATAAATCTGCTCACTCTTGATTACATCTTCACAAGTTACTACAGAAATGTGACATGTTTATATCTGTAGTTTGACTTTTTCAGATACTTTTCTCTCCATTCGTACTATTAGCACATCTTTAATTTTGTCTTTTCGCTTCCCTCTCAGGCTTCCTGTAACCAGATTATATGTCACTGAGGGCTAGTAATGGCAGCAGATCTTGCGCAGTGACATAATATGATAGAAAAATGATTGGTTATGAGATGTTTTAGCATAGTAACATAGTTTATCAAAACATGGAATAAATGTTTCAAAACAATTTTGTATAAAGACATAGGATTTTATGTCAAAACCTTTAATTTTGTAAATGGAAGACAACAAATCTAGATGAAAACTTTCAAGGAAGATTATTTATTCTCATGTCCTTAAATCATCCAATGTTGAACATGTTAGGTAGACTTTTATTTTACTGTGTAATTTTTTTTATAAAATCTAGAATGATGAAGAAAGAAGCAAAACTAATTTAGTACTAAGGGCAGAATGTCTTTTCTGTGAATATTAGTAAAAAAATTACTAGGGTTTTCGCGTATATATTTTTGCAAATATTTGAACATACATGCTCCACATTAGTATTTTTACATCCCCATCATTTGTTTTATCTTGCTGTGGCTTTGTGTCATCCAGGCATATGAGCATTAATCATATTTAGCTGTAACATGATATTTGCAACACTTATTTCAGTACCTGCACCTGCCCACATGTATTTATTTACACACCCATCATTTGTTGTATCTTGTTGAGGCTAAGTGTCATCCAAGCATACATCATATTCAGCTGTAACATTATTTTTGTAACACTTATTTCTGTTTCAAACCTGCACCTGCCTGTATATGTATCATTACATACCCATCATTTGTTGTATCTTGCTGTAGTTTTGCATCATCCGACCCTAAATCGTGTTCAGCTGCAACATGACATTTAAATACAACACCTATTTCAGTACCCACACCTGCCCACCTTTGAAGGAGATGACCTACGCAAGTTAGGGACAGAAATTTCTCAGGCCCGCAAGTTCTTGCAGCAAGCAAGAGTTTACAAGTGAGCATTGTTTTCTCAAACTGTTTTACTATGGTTGTGGGGTGTGTGTGTGTGTGTGTGTGCATGCATGTATGCATGTGGGTGGTTGGGTGTGGTGTGGTGTGGTGTGGTGATATCTAATTGTTTCAACAAGCTGAAATAATCAAACTCTAACCTGACATAATTTAACTTTTATGCCCATAAATGTTAACTGTAATCAGTACCAGAGTTGTCTTCAAGTCTTTCATAACAAATCTTGAGTGGAGTTTCAAGTCTTTTAGTACAAGTCTCAAGACTCTAACAGAAGCTTTCAAGTTGAGTCTTAAAAAAGAAAAGTGTCCCGTTACACGCTCATTGAGGCATATTAGGAATATAGTGTTAGGCCCATATTTTCTTGACCATCGGCACACTTGGGGTGATGTGGTCAGCATCACACCGAAGTTGAGTCTAAAGTCGAGTCTTATTTTGTTATCTAACCTGTTTGTTGTCACAATTGCATTTATTCCAACAATCACACCAGTCACTATAAATAATAATGACAAATAATGATCTCTACTTTTAGTATTTTTATTGACTGACTGCTTTGATTCAAACCATTTTTGGTATCTCTGCATGAGTGCATTGTGAATGAGATTGGCGACGTTAATTTGCCACAAATGATAAATCCCAAGTTGAATGAAGTTACTAATAAAAAAACTCTCAAATTGAGTTGAGCAGAGTCATTGAGGCATACCTGTCAGCCTCCTGAGATAAAAACATGTACTTCTTCTTCTTCTTCCGTCCTTAGCCAACGACCGGCAAAGCAGTCAGTGGCCATTACGCCTAGTGGCGTCTTAAGGGCAACAGCGAATAGATTTTCTTTGCCGTTGTTCCCATCACGCCTAATGGCGTCTTTAGGGCAATGACAAATCAATCCATTTGTCGTTGTTTCCGTAATCAAAGTGACTGGCAAACGGGTGATCAGCCCGTTGGTAAAAACATGTACGGCATAAAATAAAAGTCTTATCTGTACAAAGTAAAAACCCTGTACGCAATACCAATAAAAACCTTAAAAAGTCAAAAAAACCTTACACAACAGTTTCTGTAATACAGAAGATGAACAGTTTAAAAAAAAAATGTACACATATTAAACTACAATTAACAACTTAAAACTGTACTAAAAAAACCTGTACAAACTGCTAGTACACCTGTACACAGACAAAGATGAAAAATTCCTGTACAGATTATCCCTTTTCTGTACATGTTGCCAGGTATTTTGAGGTGACTTGGTCCAACTCGAGGTTGAGTTGATCGCTGCAAATCAACAACACTGATCAGTCATATTAATATGTATAGAAATCTTTACCAACAGTATGGTATGCATACTTGTGGTGTGCTGAAAAAGTTCTAAGACTTATAATTTATTTCAAATAACAGTGCACATCATTTATGTGTTTTCTCCTTCAGTGGTAATCTCCCCTGAACGATATACCCATTGTTCCTGATGCTTTAAAAAGTAATGCTAGACGTCTTGAGCTGTGGCATGACTAAATTCATCATCCTGCACACTGTTATGGATGATTATAATATTATGAAATCTCTTTCCTTTTGCTTCATTTTAATTTTTGGGAGCAGAAGAAAATCACTTGGGGTGAAATCAGCTGAATATGGAAGATGCAGTAAATGAAGATTTTTTTTGGGCCAAAAATTCTTGAATAGACACAGGTATGTGGTGGCATAACATTGTCATAGTGCAGAAACCATAGCTCAAACCTGTTTCCACAAACATTAACCCTCAATAGAATTTAACTGTCTTTATAATTTATACACAGTTCAGCAGTTATTACCAAAGGCAGTTCTTCACATGTGGAGGATTTCTGTTCCACTGTTATCATTTTTCATCAATTAAAAAAAAAAAAATCTTTATGTAGTTACTTGTTAAGTGGTGACCTTGGAATCAATTTTAATCAATTTAGCATGAATTTTGGCAACACTGTATTCAAAGATCTTACTGAAAACTTGTTTTAACATTCTATCTAAGAATATTGCTTATACAACAATAAATTTCAAATCACCAAGCAATACATGTGAAGAAATTCAGAACATAAGCACAGATGGTGTGGAAACAAGTGGGGAAAACAATTTTCCTGCTTAGGCTGCACACACTGTGAATACAGAGCTGTGTCCCAGATAGTTAATTTGTATTTTATATTATTTATCCTATAGAATTTAAGGAGCATTCAGGAATTTGTATTGCCTGATATTGTCTTTATTTTGATGTTTGTTTAATATAGATGGATAAGAGTGAAAAAATAACAGTTTAAAAATAAAAACGGACTTTTCAATCACCCTGCACACAGAAGCCTCAAATCATCAGGAACTGGTGTGGATCTACTGTCCTGGTCATGCAGCAGTACATGGCAATGAGCGAGCTGATAGACTAGCCTCGAGATCACCCTTATATGGATAAGGGAGAGATAATAAGGACAGTTAATGATCACTTGTTAAAGATTGACACAGCAATCTGTGAATCAACATGATTCAGACTGCTGGAATTTGGCATCAAACGTAAAACCAGCAGGGATGGACGTATGAGAAGATGGGTCAGATGTGTATGCTACCATGACGCTACAGGAACAATTAGCATCCATACCCTTCAACACTTGCTGAGTCAGACTGATAAACCTATGGGTTTGCCGGAGTGCAGTGATGTCAATTCTGAACCACAATAACAGTAGCTACAATGATCCATCATCCATGCTTAGTTGGTGGCTATGTGAACCTTGTGTTTTCTGTATGATGCATGTAAAGACCACATGGAAGTGTGTAACCATCTTGAGGAGTGTTCTCATCATCATTTTTCTTGTCATTCTTTATGGAGCATGGAGCCTCCACTACAGCTGCTTCTCCTTGCAGGAAGTCTACACCAAACATTCACACACTCTTGCAGCAGTGGTTTCCATAGCAACTTGTTTTACATGATGAGATGCCAGCCTCGTGTTTATATTTTGGTAAATCAGTTCAGTTCTTTTTTGTTTAAAATACACTCTAAATAGGTGTGGTTCATCTCTACTAAGTTTTCTTTTGGCTTTTAATTCTTCTTCTTCTTCTTCAAATACCATGCCTTGTGGTGTAGGTGATCATACCTCTGTACAACTTCCTGTCTCCAGTATTGGTTATCAGTTCTGTTGCTAAATTTTTTTTCTTCCATGCCATGATGTTAAACTCTCCAATCTCTCTCTCTCTTTCTCTCGGTCATCCTCTGTTTTCATCAGTCTTTCCTGTTGAAACAATATATCCTAAATGTCTTCTACGTATTACATGCACAAAGAAAGTAGATCACTTCCATTTTTGGTGTGAGTAATATTAATTGCTCGTTATAAATGCTTACAGCCTTGTGTAGTTCCCTGAGATCTCTAATGAGACAAAAGAAGAATTGGAATACTGCTCTCTCTCGGGCATGTCGTACAATGCAACGAACAAAATACTGCTCTCTCTCAGGCATGTTGTACAACACAACTAATATTGTGCATGACGCTAGCAACCTCATCATGTAAAACAGATTGCTACAGAAACTACTGTGTCAAGAGCATGTAAATGCATTATGCAAGCTTCCTGCAAGGGGGCCAGCTGCGGTGGTGGCTTCATTGATTCATGCTCCATAGAGGGCAAAAAGAAAAATGATAATGATGATGAAATGCTAACAGACCTGATGTCAGGCTGCCATTATTATAATTAGTTCATTGTTGTGACAATTGTACCTGTTTTTCAAGGGCTTCTTTTTTTCTGAGACCATGCACATTTAGTTTACCCATAATCATTATTGTCAAATGCAGATGAGCATACAGCCAGGTCAATATTGTTGTATAATTTATTCATTACCTTCTTCTTTCTTACAGAGCTCTGCATAAAGCAAAGGCAGCTCAAAGTGCTGAAAAACCAAACAGTACCAAAGGTATTGCTAATAATAAAGTTTCATGTTAAAAATAATAAAATGCTGTAAACAAAATGTACAGGGAACTTTAGAACAGGAAAAAAGTTAAAATAATATAGTTTACTGGTGTTTCTCTTTATTAATTTCTTTATCTACATGCTTCCTTTGTTGTTTCCTAATGTATTTGTCTGTGTACAGCCAATGTTTACAGCATTCTAAACTTTGACTTAAATTTGTGTTTACAGATTTAAAAAAAATATTGTGTAGGTTCAGGTGGTAATATTGAAAAGAAAAATACAATGAATGATTACAAATAAATTATTTTCTTCTCAACAAAATATGCAATAAGACTGTTAAGTCTGTTTGAAAGTAAATGCAGTTTAAGGCTTTAAAAAGAAACACACACACAACCAGCTGTTGAAAATGTTGGAGATAGGACAAACAAACATTCCCTCCCCCCTTCCCCTTGTTAAAGATGATTTATCATGTATTTTACATGTTGACCATGTTTAGTTCTGTTATCAGTTAATCTACATGCTAACAGTTCTATTCGTGGCCAGCATGATGTATTTTGCACTTATATAAATGTTAAATGAACGCGATATTAGTCTGACGTCACTTGTGTATGATGATGTTGTTTTGGTGCTTAACATAATTTATGCAAACCGTTAGACGGGGCCTTTCGTTATCAGATTTTGATCAAGAAGGACGTCAAAGCTGTTGCTCCTTATTTTGAAGAGTATCTACTCTTCTACGTGGCTGTATATTGTACGAAGGTCGCCACTGATATTATATATGATTCCAAACAGAAGGATTGAGTTCGAGGAAGTATTTTCATGCTTTCAAATGAACTTGTTTAATGTCATAATAAATATGCCGGTATTTGTGGACCCAAAAATCAACCAGGTGTTGGAGTCCGTGCATGAACTGTAATTTTCTTGACAACCCCCAATCCATTCGCAAACATCCATAAGCACGATACTCAAGATTATAACCATCCATAATAATACACTAAAACAACCCGCAACACTCCCCCCCCCCCCTCCCCTCCCCCAATTCCTGGTATTGAGAGAAAGAACAGCCTGACTGAAACAGACAGAAGAGCCCTAACCACAAAACACAGAAAGAAACATTACCCAAGCATGGACCTATGCATACACAGATAGATAAGCAACAAATGCAGCTGAAGATGGAGGTGGAGGAATCATTCTAAGTTTAAGTAACAGAAACAAAAAAGCTGTCAGTGGCAACAGGAACATTCTCAAGTAACTTCAGAGCAGAGCAGAGGCCTTGAAAACTTCAGCAGAAGTCCTAATGACAGAGGAAAACACTGAGAGATGTCTCAGCTTTCTTCACAGACGTCGTGTCGATAATTGCAGTGCTGAAGAGCCAGAATAATGCAAACCTGGATGACCTAATAGTAATACCCCACAAACTATGTCAGCAATTCTAAAGAGTTGTGATAAAGTGGATCCCATTTTATTGCAGCATCCCTGGTAATGAAGAGGCTGACAGACTGGCAAAGGAAGATGGAAAGCTATCTCAGCCTGATAAAAGCATAACTTAAAAAAAAGGCCAAGAGTTTTATCAGAAGCAGATACAGGAAGAATCAGAAGCTTAGCATCCAAGCCATTAGAAAAATGATGCAAATTACGAGTTCAATAGAACTGAGCAAGTGGTAATTTTCATCTCCACACAGGTCACAGAAGGTTGAAATACTATCTATTTAATAAGCTTACAATATGAACTACTAGTAAGTGTAACTGTGGCACCAATAAAATGACTGCTAAACATCTGCTGCAAGCATACATGCCACACGCTATGGTTTACCCATAATCTGTACAAGGTTTTTGCGTTTTCAGATGTGTACGCCCGTACATAATTTCTGTACAGGTTTTTTTGCCTAATTGTTAAATATATATAAATAAATCGTCTTGCGCTACACCATAGCCAATATTTGCGTCGTGAGATTCGGCGAGATGTTAGACCACGTGAATAAAAAATTCAACCAATTAAATCAAGCTGCCTATTTTTCAATTGATGCGGGATTTGCGAGGGTCCGTGTGGTGTGTCGTTCATGTATCATTTTTCGCTAATGCTGACGGCAGCTAGCACATTACTGATAACGATTACGTTGCATTGAGCATAATTTTTTTATTTACGGCTGTTTTTAAGCGAGAACAAAAAAACATGGATAACACTACATATTACTTGATTTCACTAAAACTTGTAGAATCTACATAAGAAATATACATTTTAATAATAATATAAAAAGAAATATGAAACTGAAAAAAAAAGTCATGAAAGCAAGACAAATTTGTATCTTAACCTGATCATAGCCCCTGGAAACGTTTTTTTGGAGTTACTTCTCTTCTAAGTTTTAATTTCCTTTCTTTAAAATTATTCTGATTTTCCTTTGGTGGATTTATCATTATTTCGATCATCCACTGAGTTATTTTATTAAATAATTAATTACTATCACTGGTTGTCGTATTGACGGTTGAAACTAGTCATATGGGGGTATTTAAAACTGCCAGTTAGGCTAAGTCGACTATTTTCATTTTTGATGTTCAGTAGAGAATAAATAACGCTAGCGCAAGTTTATATTTTCATAGCAAATTATGAGCCTTGTATTATTTTTTAAATTTATGTGATAATGTGATTTTATTATTTTTGAAATATTGAACTAATTCTAAACCGCCCTAGAAACTTCCCCATTCCATTTCATATAACAGGATAATATACAAGAGTTTATTTCAATTTTTCTCTTTGCAATAATAATAATTACGAAGTAGTAAAATTAGTTGTGAGAACAGTGGGACGTCTTCTTAGATGTCATCCTTGAACATTGTTAGGGTTAAGATTAAGGTTTGGGTTCAGGGTTAGGTTTAGGATTTCTAACCCACACAACTTATTTCTGTGTCTCAGAATTCTTTTATAAGGTCCTATCAAACACAGGATTTCCTGGTCTGTTAGTGATAATTAAGCACAGAAATAGACTAAATGATGACTCAATCACATCATTTTTACAGTGTAAAATAAACTTGGACATTTATTGTTTGAGTTTTAAAATAAGTGAAGACTTGCTTTAAAAGGCAAAGTCCCCATGCCTCAATTATAATGCAGCTGTAATTGAAAATTTTTTTACATGAATTAACTCTTTTGATAAATTTTTCGTTCTTTTTTTTTGGTACAGGTTTTGCTAGTCTTTGTACAGGGTTTTTTAATTTTTTGTACAGGTTTTTCATCTCTGAGGTGTGGCATGTATGTAAGGATGCAGAACATATAATAAACAGAGAATGTACATATGACTGTCACCAGTACCATTCTTAGACAAACTGTGGAGATATCAAAAATTCAGGCTGACCACTGTTTTCTTTAAAAATAATGAAGTAGATGCCTGAAAGTGTACATGGAAAAATAAGAACAGCCCCTAGTAAGGACTGTCTGTTTTTGCTTCTTCTTTTTTCATTCCTGAATAAAGCATAGTGATGCGTGATGCCATATGATGATGGATGGTATCCGCATGTCTGGTTTTGTGTGGTGTGCAGATGTGTTCAGTCAAAACAATGTTCATACAAAAATAACAGGGCAATCCACATAGGACGTCAGTAAACTCACGACGTATAAAGTCAATGATTCTTGAAACAGCCGTTGACGTTTTTCTTCATTATTTATTGTGGACGCCACAGTGACAAAATGGTTACGCGAATATGTAGACACATCAAACAGTCATTATCACAGCAACATTCAATACAGCAATAGACGGTAGACAGCATTACAATGATGAGTCAGATGCATGTTATATTTCATAGTGCTGTAAATGTAGTCAGGTGAAAAACTCCATCCTTTTCTATAACAGCCAGGAGATAACCAGATATATGAGATCAGTTCACTCTCCTTAGTCTGACTTCAGCAAGACAGACACGTCTGCCGAAGTATAAATAATGTCCTCAAAAATATCCTCTAGATACTAAAGGTTTTTCAAACCTAGTTCATTTAACAAAGTAGCAAGTAATGGTCCTTGGAACCTGCATCAACCGATGCAGCACAATACAGCGACATGTGAGCTAGGAAAACATCTCGTGACGACGACTTTCGAAGACAGGCTATGAACCAGAAATCGTTCACGACCAAAAATCGATAGAGTTAATGAAAATGTTAATTTACCTTGCCTTCCGGAAATACACAGAAATATTATGCCTCCCGGCATGTGCAAATACACTAGAGGTATTATCTCGAATAAACGAAATATCCATAAGAGGACTACACATCCCTGACAGAACAAAAAATAGCGGAGATCCCCTCTTCAACGAGGCATCTCTTTCGCCATTCCAAATCGCTCACTCCACTAGTGGTGGGCGGAAACCCATCGACCAAGAAGCAAGACAAGTCATGCGCAGTCCAGCGCAAAATGACCACAGCTCAAACTTAACTGCATTCGATACCAACGCGAGAAGACAAATGCTTACCGAGAAAAGTGACTATAAATTTCAAGCAGTTGTTGCCCTTGCGTTATAAATAGATATTGTAATAAAATGATGTTGCGAGAATTTATCACGCAACATATCACCACCTCCTCCCGATAAAAAAAAATGTGGAACACATATTTTTTTTTTTTAAATATCAAAGAGCATGCGATAAGCGGCTCAAAACGCACGAATTATGCGCTGATAATTAACTAAATTGCCAAACAATAGGCTAATTATAGAGTGTCTGGTGAGGATATACCTCAACAGAAAAATAAATATGTCTCAAAAAATATTCACATCGGGGAGGTGTCACCAACACACATCACGTTAGCATGTAAACACAATATACGTATGCAAGTTACTATAATCATCATTAAACAGCATACTCTAATATTGTCTTTAAAAATGGATGTACAAATCTGATAAGAAAATTTAAATAGTACATTCTTTGACATGTAATGACATAAGTACATAGTAAAGTTAAACTACATGACGATCCAGGACATATGCTCTGGTATTCCGAGGGTAAGTACACAATCTAGAACTCGTCATGCTTGATACTAGTAAGGTAAGTCCTCAGCTCAACAATGACATTCTGAGAAAGTACAAGCAATATAATGCTAATTAATAACTAATATGCTTCATAAGGTACAATACATTATTAATAATTGTGGCTGTTTAGCAAACTAACGGCCCCTATATTAACTACTCAGTCCTCCTCTATCATCTTAAAAAAACGAACAGAAGAAGATGACAACAAAGCACGATAGTGTGTACATATAAAGTAAGTACAGATGTGCTAATCTATTGTAGAAATATAGGTGTGTTATGACTCTGTAATATATGGAAATATAGGACAGAAGTATTAGTTGGAGTCATGTGGGCATCTAGACAAAATGTCAGCCATCACATTATCCGCACCACGGATAGCTCGTACCGTGAAGTGAAAAGGTTGAAGAGCTATAGCATATCGAGTGGATCTCGAACTCTTCAAATTCTTAGTCTGAATAGCTGTAAGAGCTTTCTGATCAGTCTCTAGAATGAAATGTGCGCCCAGGAGGAATCTTTGTAGTTTTAGAATTGACCAAACCATCGCTAACAACTCACGGTCTAAAACCGAGTAGTTCCTCTCTGCCGCATTTAGTTTTCTAGAAATGTACATAACAGGATGCAGAGTATTTGCATATTCTTGCATTAGTGCTGCTCCAATCCCAGTGGATGAAGCATCACTCCGAAGAACAAAAGTCCTATCAAGAGTAGGTAATCTTAAGATGGGAGGAGAAGAAAATATATTCTTGATTTGGTCTAGTGAAGATTGGCATTCTTCAGACCAACGGACCAGATTAGGCGAACCTTTCTTCAACAATGTTGATAGAGGTGCCATGATCGAAGATAAATTTGGAATAAATCTCCCATAAAATTGAATTAAACCTAAGAGACTCCTAACTTGTTTCTTCGTTTTAGGAACAGAGATGTTCAGTATTTTGGAAGTATTGTGGTCTTCTGTCTTCAAGAGACCATGACCAACACGATGACCCAGGAAAGAGATTTCACCAAAACCAACAAAAGCTTTAGAAGGTTTTGCTGTCAAATTATTCTCACGTAGAGTGGACAGTAAGTCATATAACCCTAAATAGTGATCTTCCCAGGTATCACTGAAGAGACAGATGTCATCTAAGTATGCGATGACATCCGAACGATGTGACAGAATTCGACGCATCATGCGAACGAAAGTGGCAGGGGCGTTCATGAGACCAAAAGGCATAACATTCCATTGAAATAGACCCCTAGGTGTAGAAAAAGCAGTAAGAGGTTTGGCATGGTCTGCTAAAGGCACTTGCCAATAACCTTTAGACAAGTCAAGTTTAGTGAAGAATCTAGAATTAGAAAGTCTAATCAGTAGATCTTCTAACAAAGGCATCGGTTCAGCATCGAACTTTGTGACCTGATTCAATTTGCAATAATCAACACAAATTCGTATGTTCTTATCCTTCTTCCGGACAATAACCATGGAAGAAGAATATGGTGAAGTCGATGGTTCAATTATATTTAATTGAATCATTTCATCCAATTCCTTTTCCACTTGCGACTGAAAGTGTATAGGAATAGGATAAGGCCTAACCCTAATTGGATTATTGTCGGTAAGAATTATGTCATGTTCTATGACATCTGTGTGTCCAGGAATGTCAGTGAGAACATCTTGAAATGTTTGTAACATCGACGAGACTTGTCGATGTTCGTCACCAGAAAGATTAGGAGAAACAGAAACGTTTTTTCCAAGATTCCGTGGAATGTAATGGAACCACTGGAAGGGGAAGGTTGACATCAGAGAAGGTAGCTTCCTCATCCTGTATGACAGACAGGGATGAATAATGACCGTGAGGTGCAGGAGCATCATCCGTTGCCTGGAAAATAGGCAGCAAATAGTCCGGACGTTCGTGAAATTCCGAAAGCATGTTTATGTGGAAAGTTTTATGCTTTCCATCAATATCGACCACATAGTCAACATCGGAAATCCGAGAGACTATTGCATACGGACCTTTCCATGCAATAAGAAGTCTATTTTCCCTACTGGGGAGTAGGACGAATGCTTTGTCACCTGGACAAAGTTGTCGTAGACATCTATTCTTGTTAGCAAACTGCCTTGCCTTCTCTTTAGCAATTTCTGATGAAGCAGTTGCTAGCTTACATGCCTCAATGATCTTTTGTCTAAGAGCAATGACATACTCATATGAGGATTGAGTTTCATCGCTAATATCATCGGCAGTGATGAGATCGTGTAATAAAGACATAGGGCCGCGTGGACGCGCGCCAAAGACAAGTTCGAAGGGAGAAAATCCTGTGTGTTCATTAGGGACTTCTCTATAGGCAAAGAGAGCCGCGGGTAAAACCCTGTCCCAATCTTGAGGATGATCTTCAGTTATCTTACCAAGCAAAGTCTTGAGCGTTCTATTCAGACGCTCAACTAACCCATTAGACATAGGATGGTAGATACTACTGAGAGATCGTTCAATATGTAAGGTAGACATTACCTGTGACATAGTGTCAGATATGAGTTGAGTGCCATGGTCTGACAATATTTCTCTGGGGAACCCCAAGCGAGAAAATATCAACCAAAGAGCATCTGCGATATCTGTAGTAGATATGCTCTTAAGAGGAATAGCCTCTGGCCAACGTGTGCACATATCGACACATGTAAGGATAAACTGATGTCCTCTGGCCGACTTGACCTTAAAAGGGCCAATAATATCTATGGCCATTTTCTGAAACGGCCGAATAGGAATGTCAGCAGCCTGGATAGGCGCAGCATGTCGTGGTCCTCTAGATTTGACCTCCTGACATACCTTGCATGATCGGCAGTAAATACGAATGTCCTTATTGACAAAAGGCCAAAAGAAAGCCGCAAGGACTCTCGACTTCGTACGGGCAAAACCCATATGTCCAGCACATTGCGAGTCATGAGCATGTTGTAATATTTGGACTCTCATGCTCTTGGGAACAAGAATTTGCGAATGTGCCGACGTAGTCGAATCTTGTACCATACGTACAAGTACGCCGTTTCTCATTGCAATCCAAGATTTTCTATTTGTATCCTGATTCGGATCACCTTTCTTCGCAAGAACGAAGAATTTTTTTAAAGAAGGATCTTCTTCTTGCAATTTTATGAAAGAGTCACGAGTAATTACTAAGTGACTATCTTGGCTATCAACTTCATTATCACTATTCAGTGAAGTTTCGGGTGTTTGTAGAGCTTGTGCTCTTGTAACTACTGCATTTGTAGCTTGCATGTTATTATCTTCCCAAGCAGCAATCTGCTGTGGGGTACACTCCCTAACTCCGTGAATACGACCAATAATAAGGTCCGCAATAGGATTAGGTAAGAGACAAGCATGCACATCTCCAGTAAAGAAAGGAGTGGCAATGCGAATTACAGCAGTAGGATATTTTTCTAGAGTGCCGCCAAATGTGTCACATTTGATAACCCTTCCTGTAGCACAAGATGGATCTACAAGCGATTGTCTAACACCAATAGTGGTGCATCCGGAATCGAAAAGTAGTGAGACCGGAGTATCATTAACAAGACCCTTATGTAGGATTAAAGAACCCCTCCCGTCATGCGCAACAGCAGCAGGAAGAGCGGGAAGTGGGTGACCACAACTCAAAGTAGTTATGGTACCCGGTTCGAATAAAGTACTGCATTGGGGGCATTTGTTTGCTCTCTCAAAGTCAAAAGCAGAACCAGTGACAGCGTCAAAGTTTTTACTATCAACAACATGATTACAGGCTCCCTCAGTTTCCTGTTGTACAGCATTAGCCTGCTGATATCTCTTTTTTTTGTGTTGAGATCTACCCCGACTATTATTACCTCTGAAGTTATCAAAGTTATTATTATCTCTGCAGTTATTATTGTCTCTATTGTATTTGTTATCCTGGTTCGAATTCCAGTTTCCACGATTACTATCATGTTCACATTGATGCGAACATCTATTTGTTTGGTTCTGAGGTCTTCGGCAGGAATAACCTCTATTACCATATCCTCTTTTGAAATGCCTATAATTATTAGGGTGATAGTAACGAGTACTATCAGGTTGTCTCCAATTCTTCGAAGAAGAATCACCATGAAATTGATTTCCATGATTTTGACAGAAATTACCGCTACTCTTTCTATCAAAATTTTGTTGGAATCTACGAGCAAAGTTTTGGCCATACGGAGCTGCCGAAGCAACTGGTAAACCTTCTTTCACCTTAGAGTTACCCATGGTTATGTGTGGGTGCGCAGTTACGTATTGGCAACAGAAATCTTCCATTTCTTTTATTGTTTTAGGTTTACGTTCATGAAGGAAAGCAAGGAAAGACTCATTGACAGACGACATGACTTTGTCTCTAAGTATTAAGTCCATAAGTCCTTCATAAGTTTTTTCCGTCTTAGATAGTTCAACCCATCGTGAGAAAGTAATGCGTATTCTTGCAATAAACTCGGAGAATTCAACTCCATTTTCAGGTAACATGTTTTTAAATTGTAGACGATAGCCGTCTTCGTTAAGCTGATATTTCTTTAACAAAGCGGCCCTGACAACCTCATAATTGTTCTTGTCAGGTTCATCCACCATATTTAATATACTTAGAGCTTTACCTGTCAGTATCCCTGATAACTGATAAACATATTTTGCTTTGTCTATGTTATGAGCTGTACATGCTTGTTCAAATCTGTCCAGATAGAACATTATGTCATCACTGGAAGGACTAAATGTTGGTAACTTAATCTTAAAAGTATCATTATTAGCCTTACCAGAAGATGAACCCTTGTTTGAATCATTACCATTACTCATGCTTGTCAATTTCAATTTTTCCAACTCTAAAGCTAAGACCTTTTCTTCATGTTCCATTTTTGCTTTCTCTTTCCTCTCATCAGACTCTCTCTGTAATCTTCTTTCCTCAGCCTGAGCCTCTTTTTGAAGTCTTTCATTTTCAGCTTCTTTTTCAAGTCTTTTATTTTCAGCCTCTTTTTTCAAGTCTTTTATTTTCAGCTTCTTTTTCAAGTCTTTTATTCTCAGCCTCTTTTTGAAGTCTTTCAGCTTCTAGCTGTAGCTGGAGTTTTCTTTCCTCAGCTTCTGATTCCCTTTTTTGTTTTTTCCATTTCCATTTGGAATCTTTTTTCATCCACCTGCATCTGCAGTTTCTTTTGTTCAGCTTCCATATGCAGTTTCTTTTGCTCAGCTTCCATTGCTTTATCATATCGAGCAGTTGCAAATTCTTCTAACTTATCACCAGTCTTGCCAAGCAATTTACCCTGCTCAATAAAGTGCTCAAATGTAGACATGTTGTCTAACATATGAGTCCAAAACCTGAAATAATTAACTAATTTATTTCAAACCTAAGTGTAACAAGTCTTAATTAAGCACTTGTATATTCACATCACATTATATTATCCCAGTCTCTGTGGGAAACAAGTCTCCAATCAAAGAACTTGTATATGAAATATCAACAATCAATTCTTGATCATAAGTGCACTTCTCATTCAATAGTGCACAACACTATTCATCATTCATTTATCATCAGTGTAGTAGTAACAGTGCATTAGCATAGCCCATTAACTAATTACTATAACTGTAAACAATGACTATGTAAACACATGCAGAATGTAAACATTGAAAATGTAAACAATACAAACAATGTAAACAATAACAATGTAAACAATAACAAAGATCAGCAACAATACAAAAACGTTCGCAGAAATCAACTAAAAATAAAGCAGAAATTAATGAAATATCACAAAAAATGTGACGATATCTACGATAGAATTAAACAAAATACATGACACCACAGTGTATAAACAAAAATGTAGTATGAAACTAAATTATAGACAAGAGTAGGCTAACAAATACAAACAAATCAAAACAAAACTAAAGAATGCGAAATAATAACGAAAACAATATTAAAACATGTCATCACAGCTAACATAAATAGCAACAGAAGTCGCTTAGCAAATTCCAGTATCGGAAATTTGCAAACCTTACAGAAAACGCTCACAATAGACGACCTCTATGACGTGGCATAATCTAACGGAGACACCACCCAACCGAGAACCCGCTGAAATATAAACATATAAATATACGAATAACATATAAACATATAACATATAGAATGAGATGATACACAGAAGACTCAGCAGAAGTATAAGGGCACAGTTTACATACAAACAGGCCACTTAACTTATAGGCTTCCAATCGTAGAACAGCAGAAAAAACGGATGTCAATCAACGTCCTAAAGAGCGAAGCTCCAACGATGATGGCACATCTGAACTGCTTCCACTGCTAACACGATGGTACAAGAGCTTCTGAAATACTGTGTGTTGAGTTGTTTCGGCACTTGACCTTCTAATCCAAAAGTAAGTTGATGGAAATCGGTACTTGGCCTTCTTCAGAAAACAACCCGTTTCAACCGGCACTTGACCTTCACAAAAACGACAGCACTGGAACCTTGACAGCAGCAACTTGCTTGACTTGCGTAAAAGATAACAGCAGTCCGAGTTATCCGGCAACATGTAACAACGCCGGGTACTGTCAAATTCTTGTTTCCGTCAAAAAGTTGAAATTTTGACTTTTACCGGGCAACGCCGAGTACTTTGAAAATTTTGAAGATGTTGACTGTATTGAAGAATGTTAATTTCTTGAAGGATGCTGATGAATTCTTGTTGAAAATGAAGTGGGTAAGGGACCCCGTGTTTGCTGGTACCAGAATCAAACCAGCTTACGGCCACCAAATGATGCGTGATGCCATATGATGATGGATGGTATCCGCATGTCTGGTTTTGTGTGGTGTGCAGATGTGTTCAGTCAAAACAATGTTCATACAAAAATAACAGGGCAATCCACATAGGACGTCAGTAAACTCACGACGTATAAAGTCAATGATTCTTGAAACAGCCGTTGACGTTTTTCTTCATTATTTATTGTGGACGCCACAGTGACAAAATGGTTACGCGAATATGTAGACACATCAAACAGTCATTATCACAGCAACATTCAATACAGCAATAGACGGTAGACAGCATTACAATGATGAGTCAGATGCATGTTATATTTCATAGTGCTGTAAATGTAGTCAGGTGAAAAACTCCATCCTTTTCTATAACAGCCAGGAGATAACCAGATATATGAGATCAGTTCACTCTCCTTAGTCTGACTTCAGCAAGACAGACACGTCTGCCGAAGTATAAATAATGTCCTCAAAAATATCCTCTAGATACTAAAGGTTTTTCAAACCTAGTTCATTTAACAAAGTAGCAAGTAATGGTCCTTGGAACCTGCATCAACCGATGCAGCACAATACAGCGACATGTGAGCTAGGAAAACATCTCGTGACGACGACTTTCGAAGACAGGCTATGAACCAGAAATCGTTCACGACCAAAAATCGATAGAGTTAATGAAAATGTTAATTTACCTTGCCTTCCGGAAATACACAGAAATATTATGCCTCCCGGCATGTGCAAATACACTAGAGGTATTATCTCGAATAAACGAAATATCCATAAGAGGACTACACATCCCTGACAGAACAAAAAATAGCGGAGATCCCCTCTTCAACGAGGCATCTCTTTCGCCATTCCAAATCGCTCACTCCACTAGTGGTGGGCGGAAACCCATCGACCAAGAAGCAAGACAAGTCATGCGCAGTCCAGCGCAAAATGACCACAGCTCAAACTTAACTGCATTCGATACCAACGCGAGAAGACAAATGCTTACCGAGAAAAGTGACTATAAATTTCAAGCAGTTGTTGCCCTTGCGTTATAAAATAGATATTGTAATAAAATGATGTTGCGAGAATTTATCACGCAACATATCGGTACCATAGCACTTGGCCCCCACATTCTCCCCCCCTCTTTTTTTTCCGCAGGAAGCCTGTTTTACAGCATTTTGTGTGCTATTGCAGTAGTGGTTTCTGAAGGAATTTGTTTTACATGATAGTGTTAGTTTATTATTTGTTTAAAGATAATTATTTGTGTTGTGTTTTTTTTTTGCAGCTCCAGTTCCTTTTCTAGTTGGAAGACCAAGGCCAGTTCCACCAGTCAAGTCTTAAAAGTCATGTATCTTAGGATTTCTTGTATAATGAACCATAGTTTTGGAATTGTGGCCGTAGTTGATGGTCAGAAATTTTGCATTCAGTTTTTGTGTAATTGATCAATTTTTATGGTGCTATTGCATGATGGGAAGGGCAAGAGTAAAGCAGCAAAATGCCGTGCATATCAATTAAACTGTTAAAATATAAGATATAAATGAGTGTATTTATCTATGATAATGCTTTTGTTAATGATAATTGGAAGTGATTGGATTGCCAGACAATTTGTTCATAAATGCTTCTTCAGAATTTCGTTTTCTTCAAAAATTATAATGAAGTTACTAATAAATTATTGGTCTGTGTTTTTTTTTTATGTTGTTAGTTTTTGTTTCTTTTGTTTTACATTTATAAGTTATTTTTTGTTCTATACTGATTTTATGAAGTATCCCGCTCATTGTTCAGTTAATTAAAAATCTTCACCTTAAATGTAAACAAAGAAGCTACAGTTTTTCATAAATAAGTGCTTGTGAAGACTTGAAGGATTTACCTGAAACATGAATCTAATAGAAAGAACTGGACAAATACCAGTGGAACAAGAGGTGAGAGAAAGGAGGTGCTTGTCGTAGACAGGACAAAAATAGAGGACACTAGTTGATGGTATTACAAGGCTGTCCTTATACTGGAGACCTGAGGGTAAAAGAAATAGAGCAGGGATTCTTAAACCTGTGGTCCACAGACCCTTTGGGGGATCCATGAAAAGTTTCTAGGGGGTCTGTGTACATAACCTAAAATTTAAAATTTGTTTAATTGTGCTTTCATGTACATTTTTTTCCAATAAGAGGCTCATAGCCTTCATTGGACAATCACAGGGATCCATTTCCTTCATCTAACAATCAAACAGGTCTGTGGTACAAAAAAAAAGGGTTAAGAATCCCTACAATAAAGGGACCAAAAGACACATAGAGAAGAGAATTGGTGATAGATGTGGAAAGAATAAAGAAGGCACAGAAATACTTTGAACGGATTTCAGAGGACAGGAAGGCCAGACACATGAATTAGTGTTGATGGACTCTGGAAGCTGAAGGTTAATTTGAATGATCTTAATTTTTATTTTGGACAGAGGCCTTGAAAGATAGACTGTCCAATTCAAAATATGATGCATTTCTGCTTGCACGCACACACACGCACGCACACACGCACGCACGCACGCACACACACACACACACACACACACACACACATATATTGTTTTTTTAAGGCTGGGATCTCTAACAACTAACTAATCAATTATTTGATTAACATTTTTTAAATCGGTTAACTGATAAAACAAATTTTAATCGATTATTACGTTTTTTATCAATGTTTATTTATGTTTTGTGCTTAAATACGAGAGCATTTGCTATGTTAGAGGTTTGTGATAATGGAATGGGGCAAGTATGGTCAATAATAAAAAATTGTTTGGTTGTAACTTTGTCAGTATTTTTATTATACTTTCAGGACAATATTGTCTTGTATCAAGTAAAGTAAATACATTCTTTAGTGATTTAAAAAAAAAATTTATTTATGATTTATTATACTTTATGAAATTCTTAGAAATTTATCGATTAATTGTCGATTAAAGTAATCCGATTAACTGTTGATTAAAGTAATCAGCTATTAACTGTTGATTTTTGTTGTAATTAACATTCAGATTTTATCGATCCTCCTTTATGTGTGCGTAGTTTTTGTTTTAGTTTTAGGTATTTATTTCAGTTTATTTGGTTATTGTTTGCTACTTCTGTATTTATTTAAATGAATGTATTTTATGTATTTGTATTTTTAGAGCTAGCATGATCACCCGTTGGCTTGTCACACCGATTACGGAAACAACGGCAGATGGATCTATTTGTTGTTGCCCTAAAGACGCCGCTAGGCGTGATGGGAAACTACAACAGAGAAAATCAATCTGCTGTTGCCCTTAAGACGCCACAAGGCGTGATGGCCTCTGACTGCTTGGTCGGTCTTTGGCTAAGGACGGAAGAAGAAGAAGAATGTTCAGTGTATTTGTATGTTATTACTTTGATGTTTACATGATCACATTTATATAATTGACACACTCATACTGATCTATGAGACAACATATAGACAGAATGCCTTATTATATAACATTCAAATCATGTAATTTATTGACTTTTAATGTATTTACAGCTAATGTTGATTTTCTTATAGTAAGCAGTGTAAAACTTACATCCAGAATTGTTGTAAAGAAAAATGGATGCTGAAAGTAAGCAAATACCATATACTTGAGTATAAGTCGATCCGACTATAAGTTGGCCCTTAGACTTTAGTACTTAAAAACCATCCAAAATGAAAGACCCGATTATGTCAAATGAGTTTTTCGTCGATTCCAAATTCCCGCATTGCATTGGAATTTCCTTGGCTTTTTGCAAATTTTTTTTCACTTTCGGCTTAACCCTTTCCCATTTAAAACACTTGCAAATGCCCCATTAATATGTAAAATGCATGTGAGAATAAATTAATTCAGTATAAAAGATAAGAGAAGGAAGGGCAGAATGTCAAGACAGGTCTGCGTTCCCAATTCTCAACACTTTGAAAATAAAGTTAGTTTGTTCATTCACTTCGAAAGTCTGATTGTTGTCACTCATTGTTAAGTAGATATCAACAGTCTCAGACTGAACAGTATTATGTAGCCTCTCAGAAGAACTAATGGAAATTAGCTATAAATTCAATATAGTGAAAGTGCAGCAGATTTCTACCCACTGTAAGATATATGGAAATAAGAAGGCAGATAGACTTGCAAAATAAGGAGGATGTATAATTCAAACTGAGGACAGGGCAACATATGAAAAGAAAAGCAATAATAAAAAATAGCTTCATAGAAAGATATTATACAGAAGGCCCAGCGTCAGATATAACAGAAGCAATCTACTCCTTGTGAAGAAAGATCAAATGAAAACTTTGAGACTGAAAATCATCCACTGCAGATTGAAATACTATCTGTTCAACAAATTAAATGTGTTCTTGTGGAGAAGTCAAGGAAACAGTAGAATATGTTTTCTAGAAATAGTGGCTCTACGGGAGATGCAGATTGACAATTTTTACCTTTACCAACCTGTTTGAAAGATAAACTGTATGTCACAGAGAGAAGTCTGAAACAGACACTATTTTAAAGACAAACTGTATGTCACAGTGAGAAGTCTGAAACTGACCCTATTTGAAAGAGAAACTGAATGTCGCTGAGATAAGTCTGAAACATACCCTATTTGAAAAAAAAACCTGTATGTCACAGAAAGAAGTCTGAAACAGACCCTATTTGAAAGACAAATTGTGTGTCACAGACAGAAGTCTGAAACAGACCCTATTTGAAAGAGAAACTGTATGTCACAGACAGAAGTCTGAAACTGACCCTATTTGAAAGAGAAACTGTATGTCACAGACAGAAGTCTGAAACAGACCCTATTTGAAAGAGAAACTGAATGTCGCTGAGATAAGTCTGAAACATACCCTATTTGAAAAAAAAAACCTGTATGTCACAGAAAGAAGTCTGAAACAGACCCTATTTGAAAGACAAAATGTATGTCACAGACAGAAGTCTGAAACAGACCCTATTTGAAAGAGAAACTGTATGTCACAGAAAGAAGTCTGAAATATACCCTATTTGAAAGACAAACTGTATGTCACAGACAGAAGTCTGAAACAGACCCTATTTGAAAGAGAAACTGTATGTCACAGACAGAAGTCTGAAACAGACCCTATTTGAAAGAAAAACTGTATGTCACAGACAGAAGTCTGAAACAGACCCTATTTGAAAGAGAAACTGTATGTCATAGATAGAAGTCGGGAACAGACTGGCAACTTTATGAAAAAAATACATTTGGTTAAATGAGAGTGAATGACAAAAAAAAAAAAAAAAAAGGAAGTTGTAATAAAATTGTTTCTGTTTTCATAAAGACTGAAGTCTGTGTTAAGTCAATATTTCAATTATCTTTTGATCAATAAAATGTGTCCAAGCAGTTGTCAATTCTTTTTTGATTTTTTTTTTACAGCTGTAAAGTACTTTCATTGTATTTTAGCAATACTTTTCCTACTATCTACCTATTTTTATTTTACTATTCTCACCATTCCCCAGCATCTAAGCAACAGTCTTAGTAGGAATAGTTATTTTAAATACAAAGGGTGATATGTATTGTTTAGTAGAACCTAGTTTGAGAACCCCTGGTATATTCAGTAAGTGTAGAACGAAAAAAGCAAAAACACAAATAGTTATACGTCTTTTGTTCAGTGAGCCACCCTTGTTGACATATAGATGAGATAAAAATTTGAGGGACCTCTTAGTCAACAGCGTGCCGCGGTAGGGCAGTGTTTAGTGCACTGGCTTCAATCCCCAGTTGAGATGGGATTTTTTTAGACCACAAACGGCTCCGGGGTCGACCCAGCCTCATAAAATGGGTACCTGAGAAACTTTGGGAAGGTTAAGGTGGCCGGCATGGCACTGACCACATCACCCCTAGTGTGCCGATGGTCAAGAAAATATGGGCCTAACACCATATTCCCAATATGCCCTGTGGGCGTGTAATGGGATCCTTTACCTTACCTTACCTTTTAGTCAACAGCTGTGTGAAAAGTGGCCATTTTGGTACCCAGCCATGTAACCGGACATGATGCAAGACATGCCAGTGAGTAATCGAAACACGTATAGTGTCATTTACTAAAGCCACGTTCACCATCACCAACGGCTGTACATGCAAGTCATGGAACGTCATTTATGCTATTATATGCAAACATTGCAATATTACTTACATCGGCCAAATGGGCACATGACTTGGGGATAGATCCTTTAGACACCTCTACGACATTTCTCGGTTGGGATCCACACCTGTAGCCATCCACTTCAGTGGCCCTGGCCACCACAGTGCCACTGACATCCAGGGGACAGCTATCAGATCCTGTTCCTGGGACACCAACAGTCGGCTCCGCCTTGAACAATGCCTCATCCATCTAATTTAGTATCCACTTCCGGTTTCCAGTTGAGTGGCAGACATTTTATTTCCAACATGTGACACACATCAGGGAGCGTTTTCTCTTATTTTTATAGTTTTATGTTCTCTACTTAATTCTCATTTTCTTTCCCTTCTATTTTTCTTTTGTCTGTCCCTGATGAAGGCCTTGTTGCTGCAATGTAGGTTTTTTTCTTGTCATTTCTCCCAGTTAGACGTATCACTATTTGTGTTGTTGCTTTTTTCATTCTATAGTTTTACCCCCGTCTTATGGCAGCCTCCTCATATACTCGTATATTCAATAATGGTGTTCAGAAAATTGCAGATAATATTTGATATCATGATGAAGATAAGTGTTTCTGTTTTGCTTCTAAAGGAGCTTGAGGTGAGCATTGCAGTTGACCATTATGTAAGAAGCATTTCACATGTGTGATATAATGAATGTTTGATATAAAATTCTTTAATAATTATCTTTAATCAAAGTTTAGCAAAGTAAACTGAAAAAAATGTTTTTAAATTTATTTTGTTTTTGTTCTTATTTTCTTCTTCTTTGACCCTTAGCCGCCGACTGTCAAAGCAGTCGGTGGCCATCACGCCTAGTGGCGTCTTGTAGAGCAGCAACAGACTGCTTCCTCTTTGCTCAGTCGGTGGCCATCCTTCTTTCTTATTTTATTTTATTTTTATTTATTTATTTTTTGGGGTCAGTGCCTTTTTGGGGCTCTTAAATCAGTGAGCCCATTGCAGCTGTAGTGATTTCAATAGCCATAAACAAAATGTGGTTATTCACCTTACGTTGTGATTATGTAACAAAGGGAAGATAGTTGGAAACAGTGTCAATATCTTTTATCATAATCGGGGCAAAACAGACATTATAAAACAGCAGAAAGTAGTACCACATAAGAAAAGACAGAAAACATAAAGAAATAAGTACACTTCTTTGTAGAAAATGATTTTATAAGACTAACTATGCACCCCATACATAAGAGATGGTAACAGCTGATTTAAGTATTGACAAACTGAGCTGTAGTTATTTACAACATGCATTAGAAAGCTTAGTGGATTATACATCACCGAAGTAGAATTGAAGGAGAAAAAACAAATGATAAGAACAGAATTAGACATTGAGAAAAATGAAGAACTAGAACAATGACTTAAAAGAACAACAAGAATGTTAACGAGACAAAAGGTAAAGAAGGCGGATAACATTTATGATGAAGATGAAAATAAGAAATGTTGGGTCTGTAAAGCCTGGTAACAATGGGAAAGTTTGAAGGCGAACACCAGGACAAAAAGTTGTAATCACAATTGTATACAGATTATTTGCCCATATGGAACAAGTAAATCGGGCCACATAGAGTTCTGAATACATCCTGAACAAGTGAAATTTATCATTGTCAGTATGTTTCAGAGTGAGTAATACACTTAAAGAAAAACTGAAGGAAACAGAAGAACAAAATTAATTCAGTCTTCCTGTCCTTGCTACGATAGTTTACAGAGAAGAGGAAATAAACAAATAGAATGAATTAGTGAAATACAGACATACCTCGGAGATATTGCGGGTTCGGTTCCAGACCACCGCAATAAAGCGAATATCGCAATAAAGCAGGTCACACCCATTTTTTTTGGTTCCCAGTGCATATAAAAGCCTCAAATCATGTTTATATTATGTCTATTAAGTGCGCAATAGCGCTAGGTCTAAAAAAAAACAAAGTACTGTAAAATTAAAAATACTTTATTGCTGAAAAAAATACTAATGTTCATCATCTGAGCCTTCAGCGAATCGTAATCTTTTTGCTGGTGGAGAGCCAAAATCTATCAGAAGAAGAAGGCACGTTCTAATAAATAAACATGAATAATTTGAAAAAAAGCGCAATATCTGGGAAGTGCAATAAAGCGAAGTGCAATAAAGCAAAGCGCAATAAAGCGAGATATGCCGGTACAATAAACAGGATGAATGAAGAAAGATTAACGTAATTTTCCTTTGTGCTCCATATGGAACATGGTGCCACCAATGTAGTTTGTTCCACTGCAGGAAACCTGCATCAAGCATGCACGTGATCTTGTAGCAGTGGTTTCTGTAGCAATTTGTTTAACATGATGAGGTTGCCAGCCTCATGTACAACCTCATGTTAGTCAATGATGAGGTTGCCAACCTCATATTAGTCACCTTGTATGACATGCCTGAGGATGTAGAGGTCATATTCTATCTTAATCTCAGCAGAGACCCCCCCAAGAACTACACGGTACATATGAGAAAGATGACAGAAGTATAATGAGGGATTTCAACTGAAGAGATAGAGGAACACAACTGAAAGCATGTACTTAACTATTGAGCAACCAAGAGGACATGCACATCATCATAGCTGGCAGACGCTGGAGTTGGGTTGGCCACGTCCTCAGAAAAGACCCTGATGCCATCACAAGAACAGCTTTGCTATGAACCCTTGAAGGGAAGCGAAAGAGAGGTCGACCAAAAACAACTTGGCGGAGAACTGTGGAGGCTGAGATGCAAAGAATGAACCAGAGTTGGGGCACTGCACGAAGAATGGACGCCAACTGACCAAAGTGGAAGCAGTTTGTTGTGGCCCTACAAGACGCCACCAGGCGTGATGGCCACTGACTGCTTTGACAGTCGGCGGCTAAGGATCAAAGAAGAAGAAGACTGAACCAGTACATTCAGTAATGCAACAAGCACATGTGGTAACAATATATAATGTGTGTTCATTTTATGTGCTGATTATGGACTAATAATAATCGAAAGTATATTAACTGTGAATTAACTGTGAATTAACTGAGGGAATATTAACTGTGTTGCCAATTATCAAAATAGGACCACTGTAGGACCACTTTCGTGAAATAGCTCATAATCTTGAATCTTGTATTAATGTCTTATTTTATTTACTTCCAGTTTTAATTACATAAACATAAGTAAAAAAAGGTAAAGGATCCCGTTATACGTCCATTTGAGGCATATTGCGAATATGGTGTTAGGCCCATATTTTGTTGACCATCGGCACACTAGGGGTGATGTGGTCAGCATCACACCGGATAAACATAAGTACAATCATATAATTTATGAAATAAATACAATGTAAGACTCTTGCTAACTTTCTTGTCTGATCAACATTTAGCACACTTCATTTATGATAGAATACTTTTAGAATTTTAGACTGACATGTCTTTAGATAGATCAAGAAGATGAAGAATTAGAAGGATATGGAGAAGAAGGATAAGGAGAAGAAGAAGAAGAAACAGAAGAAGGAGGAGGAGAAGAAGAGAAGGAGGAAGATTATTAAAAAAAGAAGGAAGAGGAACAGAACTTGGAAGTATAAGAAGAAGCAGGATGAGAAGAAGAAGGTTGAGAAGGAAGATTAGGAGATGAAGGAGAAAAGAAAGGATGAAAAGATGGAGAAGTAGGAGGAGAAGAAGAAGGAAGAGTATAAGAGGGATGAGGAGAAGGAGGGTGAGGAGAAGAAGGAGGGTGATGAGATGGAGGAGAAGAAGAATGAGGAGGAGAAGGAGGAAGATTATAAGAAGAAGAAGGAGGAGATGAAGAAGGATGAGGAGGAGAAGAAGTAGGAGGAGAAGAAGAAGATGAAGGAGGACGAGCAGAAAAAGGAGGAGGCGCTGAAGAAGAAAAAAGCAGAGGGAGAAGAAAAGAGAATAAAAAGAAGGAAGAGAAAAAAGGAGGCAGAGAAGAAGAAAACAAAGGAGAAGAAGAACAATAAAAAGAATGAGGAAGAAAATAAGAGTAGTAGGAGGAGGAAAAGAAGAAGGAGGAGGAGCAGGATGAGGAGGAGAAGAGGAAAAAACAGAGTTCATATTTTTATAGAAAATGGCAGCCTGATAATGAGGCGTGAGTGAGACAAAAACGTCATTAGGTGAAAGTGCTTTTCGACCAAAGTGGTTCTATATCAAAATGCTTTACACAAAAGGTTTTTAGACTAAAATACTTTAGACCAGTGTAACCACACCCCTTGTATATAATGTCCAGAATGAGCTTTATAAACTACAACCAGTTAATGTTACTATATTTTCTAACGTCTACGCTCAGAGAATATAACTACTTGTCTATAATCTGAAGTTCAGAAACTGTTTCCAAAGATATACGAGTATTGTATAACGTTCAGACTGAACTGACAAAACTACATCCAGAGAATGTTACAATATTGTCTAACGTCTTAAAGCTCAGAAACTAAGCTAAGAGAATGCTAAAATATTGTCTGAAGTTCAGAAACTACGCCTATAGAATGTTACAATATTGTCTAACGTTCTAACGTCTAAAGTTCAGAAACAGCGCTAAGAGAATATTACACTATTTTCTAAGGTCTATAGTTCAGAAACTACACTAAGAGAAAGTTGGAATATTGTCTAACGTCTAAAATTCAGAAACTACGCTAAGAGAGTGTTACACTATTGTCTAACTGTCTAAAGTTCAGAAATTATGCTAAAAAAAAGGTTACCGTATAGCAGAGGTGGCCAAACTACGGCCCGCGGGCCAGATCCGGCACGCCAACCAGTTTTGACCGGCCCGCCAACCTGTTTTGGCCGGCCTCTTATTGTTGATTGAAAATTACTGTATACGCCGACCACTGTGCTAAAAAAAATATTACAAAATAGCACGCACAGGCACCAGAAACAAAACCAAAAAGACCCAAAATGTACGATTAACATCTCCCCACCTCCCACAACACCACCAACTCTCTCTCTCCTCTCTCTCTCTCTCTCTCTCTATCATACAAATTGAGCTCTACTAGATAGTGCCGACAAAGCGGAAATGATAACGTCAAATCTCTGATCGTGCACGTGGACAGGCGAAGACAGTGTCGGTACCTACTTTGATAATGAGAAACTGAAAGCAATGACAGATCTTTTCTGCGGTCGAAAGTCTCTGAGATCCAAGGATGTTGCTTTGTCTTTAGCATCGGTATGGGAAAGTGATCGTGGGAGTCGGGGTGGACGGTAGGTACATTTCTATAGGAAGGAGTTGAGGTGCACAGTTGGTCTTGTGAAGTGTGTTAAGTATAAATCAGCCAGTGACACTGTGGTGGATTTAGATGTTATGACTTGTTGTTGTTATGTATTTCTATTGTACTGAATGAGGTCAGCTGTGAAGGCCCCTGAATCTAACAATTATTAGGGGGAGTTTTCAGAGTGCCTTTCTGCTACCACCTTATGATCTCATTCAGACTTATTCTTGACTAGTACGTCTGATAGCTACGTATAATGTCTAGGGTAATGTAAAGTGTGTTGTACTAAAATGACAACAGATACAACTAAGAACTCTATGAAAAGTATTTAACAACACCCAGAGTTAAGTTTAAATGTGAATTAATTTTTTACAATTTATTGTTCCAGTATCACAATTTTGTGTATACTGGAATTGAAATTCAAAATGATCAATCAAAATATTTACATCAAAATGATTCAATTTATAACTGTATATATTATTGTTCACAAATTTAATTACATGTGTCAATCTGGGACAATGTCACTGTACTATAGCTCCTATGAATGGGTACTGTTAGGAAGAACGTCTAAGTTCATCACAATCTGAATATTTATTAAACACTTGGGAAATGAGAGCAATTTTTGGGTTGATATATCAAATGCCTGCAGACACTGGCTTAACTTTGTGGCTTCTGATGTGCAGGCTGATGTATAGTCACCCCACCAGCTTCCAATAACAAGTCAGGCTTCTGATCTTGAAATAACAAGGAGGCACACAGTTGATACTGCCTCACTTCTTTAGATGCAGAATTATACAGATCTCAGTTGACCTGGGCTCACTTCTAGTCGTGGATGAAACCCTGGAACAATATAAATGCGGCCTACATCACCCTCTGATATACTCTCTCTTTCCCTAACTAAACATTTTAATTCATTCAGATTCAGCATGGTAACTACACAATTAGTTAACGTTCTTAATTGGTTTGTTACCCCATTCATGGTCAAATAAACTTCAAAATACAGTTTGACACTTTCCTTGACAAAGGAAACATTTTAAGTTAATAATATCAAGTCATGTACAAAGATGGTGACTTGCTGAAGAAGACGGCCAGTGGTTTGCCTGGTCTTATGTCACAATACTGTTCAACAATTTCCCTATTACTATTTAATTTAATTTTCTCCCAAAGTGTCAGAAAACCTGTCGGGCTTTTCTACAACCTATTACTATATTTCTTAACAACTCTGTGAAACAACACAAAGTTTGATGTTGGCTTCACTCTAGATAATCTTTTCCCCACATAATTTTCATACAAATTCAATAATATATACATAATGATAATAATAATGATAATATAAAGGTTTTCTTTCTTACCGCATCAGAGAAATATTAAACACTAATAGTTTGAATTGAGATAATATGGTCAACTCCAGATCTCTTGCTGGTGCAGAACAGCTAAGCCAAGACAGTACTTTTATCTTGCTTTTAAACAACTTTAGTGTCGAAAATCTCTATCACAAGTGGATCCGAATACTACTATTCATTAGTTTTATTCTTCCCTTAGTATATTAGGCTACAGCCAATCAGGTACCGTTTGGCTTTGAGCGTCCTTATATTCAAACTCGAACTAAATTTTCAAATCTAGGACTAACTTCCCCCTTATCCCCACCACAGGGCAAACTGAGAAAGATTCAAGTCTGTTCGTCCATCTGTCTTCGTCAATATCTCGGTTAGTTCCTAACAGTTTATAATTCTGACCAATAACACTGACAAACAACATTTTTCTTTCTTATATAAGAATAAGTGTTCTTAGGTCAGTTTCTTGCGCTGATTTCAAATCTGAAATCCGTTTATCTCTATCACGTCGGGTTCTTAAGATATTTGTGAATAAATATATTTTTGGGAAATCGTTATTTGCTCCGTTTAATTTTTACTATATAACTTATTAAAAATTAATAAAAAGCAACATAATTCTACTTTTTATACTGCTAAAAGATGCATGACATATGTTACGCGATTTTTCAAATAGTTACTGTATTTTGAAATAATTCTGAGCAAAATATGGCTTCTAGAAGTTGTAGAAATTCGGCTGATCTGTTCTGTTACGTGTGCGGATATTTTACCGATCGTGTTGACCAGAAAAACTTTACACCATTACTAAAGAAAGCATATTAACTTTATTTCGATTCGAAAGTTGATGATGCAAATAAATCTTGGAAGCCAAATGCAGTTTGTTCGATACATTGGCAGGTTGGTTACGAAAATCGCCGAAGCATAAGTCGATGCCTTTTGGAGTGCCAGTAATATGGCGTGAACATACAAATCGCACTACTGATTGTTACTTCTGCTTGACAAATATCCATGGTTTCACTTTTAAAACTAGAAAGTCTGTGGTTTATCCAAATATTGAATCGGTTTCGAAACCAGTGCCTCATGATCCAATCACGTGTCTGATCCAAGTACCACCAGAACAATATCCGCTGGACGTGAATGAACCATCAGAAAGTGATAGTTTACCTGCTTTAGAAACTAATTCTTACTCAGATTACATACCGTTGAATGATGGTGTTTACTTAATTAACCATTCAGAACTTTCAGATCTAATACGTGATCTCGCTCTTACCAAAGGACACGCGGAATTACTCGGTTCGCGACTCAAAGAATGGAATCTTTTAGCGCCCAATACTCCGATATCTAAATTTTGTCATAGACACAGAGAACTTGTTCAATACTTTGAGATGGATGATGACATTTGCTATTGCAAAGATGTAAACGGTCATGAGCACATAGTCAACGAATGGCGATTTTTCATCGATTCTTCCAAGACTAGTCTAAAAGCCGTGTTATTGCATAACAGAAATTTATTTTCATCAATTCCAGTCGCCTACTCTGTTCATATGAAAGAAACTTATGACAATATGGCTATACGTTTGAAAAAAAATAAAGTACAATGACTACCAATGGCGGATTTGTGGAGACCTAAAGGTCATTGCAATTCTCACGGGCATGCAGACTGGGTATACTAAATTTGGTTGCTTCCGATGTGAATGGGACAGCCGCAACAGACAGGAACATTATGCAAGAAAGGTGTGGCCTATCCGGGATCGTATGCAGCTCGGGCATAAAAATGTAATACACGAGCCATTAGTTAACAAAGACAGCTTCATTTTACCACTGTTACATATAAAGTTGGGGCTCATGATAAAAAGAGCAAAGCTTTCACTTATCTTCGAGAGAATTATGACGGTGGAGTGTGACCATGCTTGCCGATTATTGTTGGATGCTTCATCGCGATGTATCACATGCGATTCACCGACGAAAGTCGACTGCAAAGAAATTCAAGCCTACATAACTGTTATACGTATTGTACGAATGATGTTGTAATACTGTATGCGTTGTTAAAAAACCTCAATTGCGTATTTCTAGAGATCCCGACCTGATAGAGAAAAACGGTTTGCAGATTTAAAAACAGCGCATTAAAATTGACCAGAAATACATAGAAATGTTAGAGAAAGAAAAAAAAAGTTTTTTTTTGTTAGTCAGTGTAATTAGTAATCCTGTTGTTACCGGTCACACAGTGATTAAATTTTTATTCTTGTATTCATTATATTCAATATTATCGTTTTTATTCTTCATTTCCTCAACTAACATATTTTTCTATCTTGCCAATTCAAATTTGTAAACACTAACTCGTAGTACCACCAACTATGCTCCTTCCCTTCCCCGTTCCATACTGTATTTTCTCAAAATTTTCCACGTTAATCGTAATTTTTTTCTTTTCTTTAAACTGCCGCTCTCATTCATTACGAGACAACGCTTGTAGCAATACGTCACAAAAGCAACAAAGTGCTGTCTGTACGCTACATTAGCCCTACTTTTACGCTAGAGATACGTGTGAGTACGGGTTTTGGGCTGTCTCGCATCCGATCATTGTGGTAATATACATTCGCATCTGCGTTACAGAAAAAGGGGTTTTTCTATCGTATTTTTGAAACAAGCTACGATATTGGCAGGCACTATCGTCTGCTCGGCTCGCGACTACTAAGCAGAACCAAACGCCTGTCGAAGTGTAGCATTTTCTCTCTCCCTCTTATGCTTCCTTTTATTCTTTCACCGTTTCTGTCTTACTATCTTCTCGGAATAACTAGGCTTTGGTTTTGTGTCAAAATATATTACGTTAGTGTCCCAAGGTCGAGGCATAAAATCTTAGCACTGACTTGCGGCGTAGGAGATAACGTTCTCCATAACTTCGCTATTTTATTCCTATGTTATTTTTACACTTATAAACACTATATATATATATTTCGAGCGGTGAAATCTCGGACATCATCACAGACACTTCTGGGCTTGTAGCTGTTGTGCACGGTTTCATGTATAAGAGTTTGCATTTGTAAAAATGTTTTCTAAGTATAGAAAAGTGGACAGTGAAAATCGCGCATTTAAACCAGAATGGAAGTTCGATTATTTCTTCATTCTCAATAAGGATAATAAACCTCAGTGCTTAGTTTGCGCCCAAGTGTTAGCCGTAGTGAAGGAATATAACTTGAAACGTCACTACATCACAAATCATCAGAAAAACAACGACGAGCATAGCAGCGAGTCTAGAAAGCTTGTGATTGAACAACTCAAGAAAAAACTGAATCAGCAAAAGAGTATATTTAGTCATGTAAATAAGATTCAGGAATCATCGCTCATGGCTTCCTATGTGATTAGTTATGAGCTTGCAAAAGCAAAAAAGCCGTTTACTGATGGAGAGTTTGTGAAAAAGTGTGCAGTTCAAATGGCAGAAGCGTTCAATGAAGAAAAAGTAGTAAAAGAATTTCAAAATGTACCTCTTTCAAAACAAACCGTAGTTAGGAGAACAAAAGATATTAGTTTGCATTTGTCCCAGAACTTGAAATCTTTAATTGAAAATTGTCCATACTTTTCACTGGCGATTGATGAAAGTACAGACATCACAGACACTAGCCAGCTTCTTGTTTTTGTTAAAGTGATCCAGGAAGACTTTACTGTTTCTGAAGAATTACTGAAAGTTTGCTCGTTGCATGGTACAAGTAAAGGGGATGACATATTTTCTGCAGTTCAAAATGCCATGGAAGAATATGGTGGGTTTGATAACTTGTCTGCTGTGTGTACCGATGGTTGCAAGGCTATGGTTGGGAAAAATACTGTTTTTGTTGGACTTTTGTAGCAAAATAAAATTGACGTGCCTACATTACATTGCATAGTTCACCAAGAGGCCCTTTGTGCAAAATCCATAAACCTAATTGACACTATGGCTACTGTAGTGAAAATAACGAATTTGATCAGAGGAGGACACAGCTCTCTAACGCACAGGAAGTTCCTTGCATTTTTAGAAGAAGTGGATTCTGTTTACGGTGATCTCCTGCTTCATGCTGAGGTGAGATGGCTTAGTCGAGGAAAATGTTTAATAAGATTTTGTGAACTGAAGGATGAAATATTTGACTTCCTGCGAGACAACTTACCATGTTCAATTGATCTTCAAAATAAACTCAAAGATATTCATTTCATTCAGCACTTGGCATTTCTCACAGATATAACACAACATTTAAATGTACTGAATTTGCAGTTACAAGGAAAAAGGCAAAACACTTTTTCAAATGATGGGCTATGTTGATGGCTTCAAAAAGAAACTGAGCCTATTTCGTCTGTCTTTGCAAAAGAATGACTTGTTTCATTTTCCTTGTCGTAAACAGCTGTCTGAGAAAGAAAGTGTTAACTTCAGAAGGTACACAGATGACATTGAACAGCTGATTTCTGAGTTTGATTGTCGATTTCAAGATTTTGAGATGTTTCGTCCACAAATGGAACTTTTTAACAACTCATTCAAGTGCACAGTGGAGTCTCAGCCAGCAGAACTACAATTACAGTTATGTGAACTCCAATGTGACCCATTCATCAACACAACAGAAGCAACTGGAGCTGATTTGTGGAAATTACTACCAAAGGAACGTTACCCACTTCTGAGAAAATGGGCCCTAAAAGTGTGCTCTATATTTGGTAGCACATATCTTTGTGAGACAACATTTTCTGCCATGAAGCTTATCAAATCCAAGACCAGAAACAGATTAACTGACTCTGTATTATCCCATGTTCTCAGAATTAACTCCGCCAATGCCGGTCCCAAGCCCGGATGAAAAAGGAGGAGGGCGGCCTGCATGGAGGCCGTAAGGAGGCAGCCCCTCCACCATGCAAAGGCACAACAGGCCAATCACCTGTTTGCTTTAAATCATGATTACGCGAACTACAAGAGAGAAAACCGGACTGATTCTAAAGGCGACGAACTGGAACGGACTACGGACTACGACTTATGGAACTTGGAACACAAGAAGTATAAATGGGAAGGAAGAGGAGCTGGTGGAAGAGATGAGGAAAGCAAAACTAGAAATCCTGGCTATAACGGAAACGAAGAAAAAAGGACAAGGAGTCATGGATCTCGATGGCAACACGTTGCTCTACAGTGGTGTACCCATATATGAAAGAGCTAAAGGGGGCGTGGGTTGCATTGTGGCCCAAAATCAAAAAGATAGTATCAAGGGATAGAACTTTGTCTCGGAGCGCATTATGGTTGTAAAACTAAAAGAAGGAGAAACCATAGTCAACCTGGTCATAGTGTATGGGCCAAATGAGGATGAGAGAGCAGAGGTCAAGGAGGAATTCTTCGAGCTGCTTCAAAGGACAGTGGATGACTGCCTAGATGAAGTTATTATGCTCGGAGATTTTAATGCCAGAGTTGGAAATGACCATGCTAGATGGGGTGGAGTTATCGGAAGATATGGAGAAGATACTCTCAATGACAATGGAAAGCGACTCCTTAGATTCTGCAGTGAGCAGAATCTGATCATTACAAACACAAAGTTCCCCCATAAGCGCATACATGCATACACTAGATGTGAACCAACCAAGAATGAGAAGTCAGTGATCGACTATGCCATTGTTCGGAGAAGCTCATTCAGATATGTCCGAGATGCAAGAGTCTGGAGGGGGCCAGAGATTGGAAGTGATCACTACCTGCTAACAATCAAACGAACAACTGAAAGAGTTGCTCAGCCTAGGAACTGCCCAACATCACTCAAGAAACCAAGTAAACGAGCAGGAGAAATGAGCATTAGGACCTACAAGCTGAGAGAGCCAGAAATTAAGACCAGATATCAGGGGCTTATTGCTACAGCAGTGAGCAACACAGAAGAACGACCTGATGACTTGGAAACCCTCTGGAATAAATTCAAGGATATCATAAAGACAGCTGCTGCAGAAGCATGCGGTGAAGTCCGACTTGGGAACCAGAGAAAGAGGACACCTTGGTGGACAGAGGAAGTCAAAGAGAAAATAAGAGAGAAGAAAATGGCATGGAAACAATACTTAGGAGCTAAAAACACAACAGGACAAATGGACAAATATAGAGAATATGTGACACTCAGAACAGAAGCAAAGAACAAAGTGCTAGCAGCAAAACAGAAGTCCTGGGAAGAATTTGGAGAAAAGCTAGAAAAAGATGCACAAGAAAACCAGAAATTGTTCTATAAGACCCTAAAGAACATGAGGAAAGAAAAACAATGCCCTCTCAAATTTATAAAAGACAAGCAAGGCAAATTGCTTACTGCCCCGAAGGAAGTAATGGAAAGATGGAAAGAATATTTCTCAGAACTCCTGGATGGTGAGCATGATGAAGCATCAGAAATGATAACCACTGACACAGAAGAGGAAACCAATGATGGTGAAGATGACATAAAGATGGAAGAACTGAGGGCAGCACTAGAGAAAATCAAGATGGGCAAAGCAGCAGGGCATGATGGTATAACACCAGAAATGGTTAAGTACATGGGAGCATCAGGCGACCTATTACTCTTAAAGGTCCTACAGGCAGCATGGTGCAACAAGACCATACCAAAGGATTGGGAGATTGCCATCATAACACCAATTTTCAAAAAGGGTGACAATCGACAATGTGGAAACCATAGAGGCATATCCCTTCTCAGTGTCCCTGGTAAAATCTACTCTAGAATCCTAGAGCAGAGACTCCGACGCCTAGCTGAGCCACAATTGGATGAGGTCCAGTGCGGATTCCGAGCAAACCGAAGTACTCAAGACCTAATCTTCACACTCAGACAGCTGAGTGAAAAGGCCCTTGAGTATAAGAGTGAGATCCATCTTTGTTTCATAGATCTGGAAAAGGCGTTTGACAGGGTCCCCTGGAGCAAACTTTGGGACTGTTTGGCAAGGAAGAATATTCCAGCACCTCTGATTCATGCTATACAGAGCTTCTACAAGTCTTGCAGAAATTATGTGAGGACAGCAAACCATAAGTCAGAAGAGTTCAGGACCACCACTGGTGTAAGACAAGGAGATATCCTATCACCTTACCTCTTCATACTCCTTATGGACGATGTCATCAAGGCATGTAAGGAAAGAACAAGAAAGTATTCAGTGGGGTACTGGAAGATGAGACAGGTCTATATTTCGGAGCTGGCATTTGCTGATGATGTTGCCCTGATTGCTAAATCCGAGGCACATCTCCAATCCAACCTGCAAGTCTGGAAGGAAGAGCTGGAGAAGAGAGGGATGGTCATAAGCAGCTCTAAAACAAAATCCATGGTGATATCACGAGAAGAAAGAAAACATCAGATTAAGTTGGGAGAACAGGTCCTGGAGCAGGTCGACCACTTTAAATATCTCGGAGCTATTATAGACCGAAAGGGAGGCATCAAAGAAGAGTTGGCCACTCGGAAAGCAGCGGCTGGGAGACTTTTTCAGGCCATAAATCGTGGATTCCTCAGCAAGAAAGAGGTTGGTAAGAAAACGAAGATGGCTGTATACCGCTCCACCTATGTCCCAGTCTTGACATATGGATGCGAGTCGTGGGCAATGACTACAACCCACAAAAGCCGGATCCAAACCTCAGAAATGAGGTATCTGAGGAAAGTGGTTGAAGTAACAAGAAGAGACATGGTCCGCAACCAGACGATCCGTCAAGGCCTAAAATCCCATCCGCTGCAGACCCAAATAGAACAGTCCCAACTAAGATGGTTTGGCCATGTCTGCAGAATGGGAGAAGATCGGCTACCACGACAAGCATGGGAAACAAAGAGCCAGGGATCCAGACCTCCAGGACGACCCAGAGTCCGCTGGGAGGACAACATTAGACAATCTTTGAAGGACCGAGGACTAGAATGGAACCAGGCCAGGAAGAAGACAGCTGATAGAATGGTCTGGCGCTCTCTCTTCCAAACCTCTACACCTCACGGTAGAAGGGGAACGACTAAGTAAGTAAGTAAGTTCTCAGAATTGCTACGTCACAAATGGAAGTAGACTTCAAATCACTGGTGAAAAGTGGTGATAAGCCACACTCTTCACAATGAAATAACACACAAATGTATGTTTGAAATAAATAATTACATGTCATATTACAAATTACAAAACAAATTAAAACAACGGATTCATTATATTAAAAAAAAAAGTAATTTCAGTCCGAAGACTGGTATACATGTCTTGGCAGATGTGCAGTACAGTAGTTTGCCGTTGCTTTCTGTACGTGGTTCATTATATATGTAAATTCATGTTCTATTTGCAATCTTTTATCATCTGCTTCCATCTGCAATCTCCTTTCCTCTTTAGCAGCCTCCATCTGCAATCTTTTTTCCTCTTTAGCAACCTCCATCTGCCTAACCTCCCTTTCAGCCTCTAACTGTAACCTTTTAATCTCAGCCTCCCTATCAGCCTCTAATTTCCTAGCCTCTTTATCTGCCTCTACTTTTAATCTTTTTTCTTCTTTATCTGCTTCTAATTGTAATTTTTTCTCTTCAGCTAACCTCCTCTCTTCCCTATCAATAAATTTGTCACATTCAGTAGTAACATACTGAATCAGAAGGTCCCCACTCATGCCAAGATCTTTTGCCGTCTGCACAGTCGCAGATCTAAATTTGGTAAAGTCTGCTATTTTCTCATACAAATTATCAATACTTATGTAATAATGTAACAAATACTAACTTAATTAAACAATGGCAATGACAGCTCATCCAATTCACCACAATTTTATTTATTACTTACTTACTTACTTAGTCGTTCCTCTTCTACCGTGAGGTGTAGAGGTTTGGAAGAGAGAGCGCCAGACTATCCTATCGGCTGTCTTCCTCCTGGCCTGGTTCCATTCTAGTCCTCGGTCCTTCAAAGATTGTCTAATGTTGTTGTGATAAAGTGGGATGATATAAATATTTATAGGGGACTTAGTGTACTGACTGAGATCAGCTGTGAAGGTATCTGTATCTAATAGTGTGGTGTATTGCAGATGACCTTACTTGCTACCACATTTATACCTCAGTCAGAATTATTCTGGAATATTGTAATGACTACGTTGAATGTCTAGGGTTATGAAAATGATGAAGTGTAATTCACAACAACAACAGACAGATAAACAATTTAATTTATTCCACAAAACTTTACAACACTGTGACACTCACACACATATAACACTCTATAAGACTATCTTAAATGAGTCAAGTGTAAAGTTTCAAATATATATGTAATAATTACTTTCAACAATAGATATCCTGATTCAACTACACAGTGAACCAGGAATCACAATCAAATGTAATCACAATTTATAAATATGATCTTTGTATTGACATAATTTATTAGTATTATCCTATGTGTGTAAGTTGTGAAGTAGTACTATGAGGTAATACTGGTTTTGTTTTTCAAGCTAGATTGTTGTTTGTCATCATGACTTCAAGTGTTTGATTATCGTGGAAATAGTATTGGGAAAAGTTCACAGTTCCTGTCATTTGAACCAATTTATTGTCCCTCTGTGTTTAATATAATGTCAATTTTAGAGGGGGGGGGGGCACATAATGTTGAGCTGCTCTGGCCACAGAAGCTTATCTTTCGTGATGGTGGCAGGAAAAGACTCCTCTGCTCGATTGCTTCACTGTGTTCTGGAGACACTTCACTGGTCGCTATCTGGACCAAGGAGTATGCTGTCAGCCTCTGGATTCAGCAAAACTCAGACCAGGTGCTGCTTCAATAACTTAGGACCACGGTCCCTGAAACAAGAAGGTTGTACCTCCTACTTCAGATCTAATTTATAATCTATTTCCACACTGAACACAATACATAACAAACACTGAGTTCAGAGCGGTAGGCCAACTGCTAGCTTCATCTGAAACAATTTACACCAGTATACTCCTCCCTAATGGTTACTAATCTCTGCAATTCCAGCATTATTTCCTTCTAGTCAATAAGATAGGTGTCAGTGTACTATTTGGCAATTCCATGCAGTTTTCTTTTCTCCGACACGTTCTGTTCAGGTTGGAGCACTATCTAGGCCTTGCCTCATGTTTGCTACTGAACCACGCACATATACAGACATAAATTATCAATTTACATTCAATTTTCATTAAAAAGATATCAAATATGTCAAGCTTACCACAATTCATGGAAATAATACACAAATACGTTGACTGGCGATGAATATGGCACAAATTCCGATCTGCCTCTGTCCCAGACTTTTATTTAGAAAAATATGGTCTGGATCTCAACGCACTGTTTCTTAGTAAGTTTATTTTAAAATGTGGCACTAAACTGACGCTCCTAATTGACTATATTGGCGGGTCTAACCAATCGGGCCATGTTTACACAGCTTTTCAAAAAAGTACCCCTACTCACATTTCCCCTAACAACCAAAATTAGTATTTGTAGTCCGACTAATCGTGTTTCGCCTTACATTTACTTCTATCCAATCAAATAGGATTTTACATGGTGGCCCATTTCCCGTAAAATAGTGGTTTCAAAACATGCCACTGTGCGATTATTATTTGGTGTTGTCTGACACCCTCACTATTTTCTTTTGGCTATAATTTGTTAATTCCTAGACTATTTGCGCAACACTTAACATATTCTTTGTCAGCAAGTCCTAAGGAACCCAAATATATAAGTTTTAAGGGAGCTAAGTGGCGGCGTTCAAAATATGTATTTTCTTATAGGATAGTCGTGCTGTTACCACCTCCTCACTTCCAAACTTTATGGTGTCTGCTGTACTGTCAGACTTTCAAACGTAAACCAGTATAATGTCATGTTTCCCAATAAGCATTAATCATGTTTTTAAACCTAACTCTCGTATTGGTAGTGTTTTTTATCACTGTCTATTTGAAAAAAAAGCTAGTGCTTCATGCCTTTCGCGTTGGGGTGGCATTAATTGTATATCGCGAGACGCGTGTTAGTGTTGCCGGCGTTCCTGCTTTCAGCCCTCCCTCTCTCTATCCTAAGTTCATCTGTCTTTTTATCACGCAGTGTATAAAATGAAATTAATGCTAGTATTAATCTAGGTCATTACGCAGTGCCTATCTCAAGGTTTTCTTAGAAATGCAGTACACGTTTTATTGTTTTGTGGAAACGCGTGTATGCTGCTATAGGCTTTACTATCAACGTGGAAACGTTACAATTTGCAGACGAAGCAGAAAAAGGGGGATCTCGAGTACAGTCATTGTGACAGCACTGTTCTTTACCATTCTTCTTTCCCTTTTATTGAATTTATGTGTTAGGCTTTACATTTACCTTTTAATTTATATATGTGGATTTAGAATGTTTCACGACAGTTGTCCTCCCAGCGGACTCTGGGTCGTCCTGGGGTCTGGATCCTTGGCTCTTTGTTTCCCATGCTTGTCGTGGTAGCCGATCTTCTTCCATTCTGCAGACATGGCCAAACCATCTTAATTGGGACTGTTCTACTTGGGTCTGCAGGGGGTAGGATTTAAGGCCTTGACGTATCGTCTGGTTGCGTACCATGTCTCCTCTTGTTACTTCAACCACCTTCCTCAGATATCTCATTTCTGAGGTTAGGATCTGGCTTTTATGGGGTGTAGTCATTGCCCATGACTCGCATCCATATGTCAAATTTATTTATTATATTTTATAAAATTTATTTCCTACTGATTGGGCCCCAGGGTATGGTGGAACAAAAATCCCGGACGAGCCCCCAATATGTGATAAGAGGTTTTGATGGTAGTAAATGTAAAGGTTAACAAGGTGAGGTCAAGCTATGTAAGTACCCTGAATCAGAAAGATGATGATGTATTTCTCAGGGGTCCCTATCCGCTACCTCTTATGATCTCACCCAGTGTATATTTATCTCTGTAGTGTTATGTATATGGCAAGTGTCTAGGGTATGTATGTATTTAAGGTGAGGAATGAATAAATTCAAACAGAACTTTAATTCAACAAAATGTAAGTAAGTAAGACTGGTGGGAACGTTTTGGTATATGTATATGGGAATAAATATACAATTTATTGTCCCGAACCTCAATCTTTTGGAACAGGACTTGTCAAAATCATAAAATGTTTATTTACAGATTTTAAATAAATAAGATGGAACTCTGTCCATGAAATGTAACACAATAAAGTTGTCACTAGAATGAGTACCCCACTGTCTGATGTTCAATGCTTGATATAAACAATAGTCAGTATTGGAGGGTTTGTTTTCTTAATCATTCCCCAGGAAATTCTGATTGTTGTGGTGGTTTAAATTGAAAAGAGCGGTCATGTGCCCGTGTTGAGGCACTTATCTGGAAGCCTGTCTGATGCTATGTGCTTCAGACTATGCAAATGGTCACTCCAATGATGCTGCTTTAGGGGTGAAGTTATTGCCTGTAGCTCACAGTAGAATATGAGCCTTCACTGCTCACAATTTCTGTCTTCACCAGGGTGTCTGCAACACTTTCTTACTGGTAATACGACCCTCACGTAAAGAATATGAACACATGCACAAAGTTGACTAGCAGTAAATGGGTTTCTCTAACTGCTCTTCTTTGTCCAGACGGCAAAAAGCTTGGTCACAAGGCTTTTCCCGCTGATCTCAACTTGCGATGGCTTTCAAATTCAAATGGCCTGATCTTACAAGGAGGTGTTAATTTTTATTATCCTACCCTCTGACCAATCAGAAAGCGAGTCCAAATTTTAACTATTTTTGGACTGTAAACTTTGAGCAATCGTAAGTGTGTTCGTTTGTCTGATTATCTTTGTGTCTTTTATATCTCAGTTATTTATGAACCGATTTCCAATATTAAAAGTGATAATTACACGGTCAACTGACCTCTATCGTTCTATTTACTTTTCCTTTGTTTATTTCTTAACAGTTTCATCTGGGTAATTTTTTTGTAATTAATTGTAGTTCTAACCTGATCTAAAATATCAGTTAATTAAATTTTTCTAAGTCAAGATAATTTTATTAAGTGGGAATCTTTAGGTTAATATATTAATCAATATCAGCGCTATAATTCAAGATATCCCTTTCTTTCTAATTCCCTTTAGTTATTGAGAAATAAATTATTAAATTTTTGTTAAAAACTCAGAATCGGCATTTTTGCCACTACAACTAAGATTTCTTGTCTCTACCAAAAACGAGGTAACAATTTGATTGGTTGTTAAGTTTGACTACGTCCGTTAATAAATATTGGGAGGGGTAGTGTGTGTTGTAGGGGGTAGTAACTTTTAACTTGTTTTCTTATAAATATTCAAATACTCAAGTTAAATTGTGGCGGTAGATTTGACTTTGCCCCAGACAAATTTCAAATATAGTTATTTATATTGCTGCAGCGGTGAGCAACACAGAAGAACGACCTGATGACTTGGAAACCCTCTGGATTAAATTCAAGGATATCATAAAGTCAGCTGCTGCAGAAGCATGCGGTGAAGTCCGACTTGGGAACAAGAGAAAGCGGACACCTTGGTGGACAGAGGAAGTCAAAGAGAAAATAAGAGAGAAGAAAATGGCATGGAAACAATACTTAGGAGCTAAAAACACAACAGGACAAATGGAAAAATATAGAGAATATGTGACACTCAGAACAGAAGCAAAGAACAAACTGCTAGCAGCAAAACAGAAGTCCTGGGAAGAATTTGGAGAAAAGCTAGAAAAAGATGCACAAGAAAATCAGAAATTGTTCTATAAGACCCTAAAGAACACGAGGAAGGAAAAACAATGCCCTCTCAAATTTATAAAGGACAAGCAAGGCAAATTGCTTACTGCCCCGAAGGAAGTAATGGAAAGATGGAAAGAATATTTCTCAGAACTCCTGGATGGTGAGCATGGTGAAGCATCAGAAATGATAACCACTAGCACAGAAGAGAAAACCAATGATGGTGAAGATGACATAAAGATGGAAGAACTGAAGGCAGCACTGGAAAAAATCAAGATGGGCAAAGCAGCAGGGCATGATGGTATAACACCAGAAATGGTTAAGTTCATGGGAGCATCAGGCGACCTATTACTCTTAAGGGTTTTACAGGCAGCGTGGTACAACAAGACCATACCAAAGGATTGGGAGATTGCCATCATAACACCAATTTTCAAAAAGGGTGACAATCGACAGTGTGGAAACCATAGAGGCATATCCCTTCTCAGTGTCCCTGGTAAAATCTACTCTAGAATCCTAGAGCAGAGACTCCGACGCCTAGCTGAGCCACAACTGGATGAGGTCCAGTGCGGATTCCGAGCAAACCGAAGTACTCAAGACCTAATCTTCACACTCAGACAGCTGAGTGAAAAGGCCCTTGAGTATAAGAGTGAGATCCATCTTTGTTTCATAGATCTGGAAAAGGCGTTTGACAGGGTCCCCTGGAGCAAACTTTGGGACTGTTTGGCAAGGAAGAATATTCCAGCACCTCTGATTCATGATATACAGAGCTTCTACAAGTCTTGCAGAAATTATGTGAGGACAGCAAACCATAAGTCAGAAGAGTTCAGGACCACCACTGGTGTAAGACAAGGTGATATCCTATCACCTTACCTCTTCATACTCCTTATGGACGATGTCATCAAGGCATGTAAGGAGATAACAAGAAAGTATTCAGTGGGGTACTGGAAGATGAGACAGGTCTACGTTTCGGAGCTGGCATTTGCTGATGATGTTGCCCTGATTGCTAAATCAGAGGCACATCTCCAATCCAACCTGCAAGTCTGGAAGGAAGAGCTGGAGAAGAGAGGGATGGTCATAAGCAGCTCTAAAACAAAATCCATGATGTTATCACGAGAAGAAAGAAGACATCAGATTAAGCTGGGAGAACAGGTCCTGGAGCAGGTCGACCACTTTAAATACCTCGGAGCTATTATAGACCGAAAGGGAGGCATCAAAGAAGAGTTGGCCACTCGAAAAGCAGCAGCTGGGAGACTTTTTAAGGCCATAAATCGAGGATTCCTCAGCAAGAGAGAGGTTGGTAAGAAAACGAAGATGGCTGTATACCGCTCCACCTATATCCCAGTCTTGACATATGGATGCGAGTCATGGGCAATGACTACAACCCATAAAAGCCAGATCCAAACCTCAGAAATGAGGTATCTGAGGAAGGTGGTTGAAGTAACAAGAAGAGACATAGTGCGCAACCAGACGATACGTCAAGGCCTTAAATCCTACCCCCTGCAGACCCAAGTAGAACAGTCCCAATTAAGATGGTTTGGCCATGTCTGCAGAATGGAAGAAGATCGGCTACCACGACAAGCATGGGAAACAAAGAGCCAAGGATCCAGACCCTCAGGACGACCCAGAGTCCGCTGGGAGGACAACATAAGACAATCTTTGAAGGACCGAGGACTAGAATGGAACCAGACCAGGAGGAAGACAGCCGATAGGATAGTCTGGCGCTCTCTCTTCCAAATCTCTACACCTCACGGTAGAAGGGGAACGACTAAGTAAGTAAGTTATTTATAGACTGTAAAACTGCGTTAACTAGGTTATGAAGCGGGGAAATTATTTGAACGTGGGGTACACAAATCCATTTCACTACACCTTATATGACCACCAGCTAAGCACAGTGCTATAGTATAAAGATGTGGAAGTTAACCTCTGTCTGTGAGGCTAATTATACCCACATTGACTCCTGAAATCATCCACACACTTCCAGGGACTCCCCCTATGGTGAAACATGTTGAGAACCCAGTATTGTACACTAAGCTTGGAGGAGTCACTTGAGCCCCAGACGTAACTTTGGCTTTTACCTAGTTGGCTGCATGCAGAAGGATCTTCCTATAGACCCAATGATAGGCAGGGGGAGATGAGAAGTGGTTCTGTATAGGACGTGACAATTCCTTGAGAGGGCCCAGAACCAGAGAACAGTATTTCAGCTCTACATATTTTCAGAGCCCCTTTAATGAAGGTCAATGCGCAGTATGCCACATCCTTCTAGCTTGGGACTAGATGTGATGATACTTTAAATGCAAGCCAAGCTGGAGAAACTGGAGTTCGTGACTGTCGTGGTTGAGTTAACGTTTTAGAGTATTTGTCAAGTCAGACGATTGTAGTCAAATCGACAATGAGAGTGAACTGACAGAATTATAGACAACGACAACACACAGATAATGTGTAAAATAGGGTGAACTTGAGACAAACCTGGAAGAGGATTCATCATAAGCTATCTCTCTTTCCAAGCCCCAACACACTTATTTAGTCTAAAGAACCACCCGCTCTCTCTCTTCTTTCTCACCTTCATGTAGGGACAATAGTAAGAGCTGCAATATTAAGTATGGATGAAGGGTCGTGAACAGCGCGTTAAAAAATGAGTAAAATTTATTAAAGGTTCTTGAAGGAAGAAAATGGGACCCAAAGATGCAGCAATAGAGAATGCAGTCAGCGACCCATAGCTTGACTGCTTGCGTCAGGGTCAGCGAACCAGAGCTGACCAAGACCCTACTCCACCTCCACGTGGTGGTCCTGGACACAGGCTGCATCACTGCAGTCTGGCTGAGAGAGTAGGGATCAAAGAGGGAAGGCAAATCCGGTCCCAAAAAATGCCGTGCTGAAGTCGGATGTGTCGGCCGAAAGTTGCAGATTGTAGTGAAATTGACAGAGATACAACGGTAAAATACCTCCAAAGATAACATGTAAGGATAAAAACATAATGCGTAGGCTGCTGATAGTACATGATCGCCCTGACCGCGGGTCATCACCCTCCATAAAAATTGACTTGCTAGACAGGAGGGGAACGGCGGATAAAAAGGAAAAAAAAATATGACTGGAAAGATTGCGTGAGACTAGAAAGGCTAAGGAGACGCAATTGGGGGGGAAACGGAGAAAAGTCACGTTTCCCAAGTTGACATAAAGTAAGGAACTCGACAGAAGGGACCTTGGATATGTTACGCCACAGTCATTTATTGGTCGCTTTTGCGATACCAAGCCTTTGATTTGAATTCAGCGGCAGAACGCGGATGTTTGGAATATTACAAAAATTAAAAAGTAACTTTTTCGTAATATTAATGTTAGGAATATAAAAATTAGCTGGCCGGATGGCCCATTCTGAGCAGTGAACTAATATGTTCTTAATTTTACAGACGGATAGATAATATTGAAGATAATGACAAAAGACAGTGTTGTTCACATCAACGACAGACTGTATGGAATAAAAAGTGTCGCTATTTGCACAAAAAAAAACGACCTCGAGACGCAGGTGTTCAAATCTACTTAGTAAGGAAGCGAAGGGACATTGGTGGGAGCTGTGTCTAAATATAACTTTTAACGACAAAATTTTGGAGGGGAGAGAAAGGTTGGTTCAAAAATCAAGTACGTTTTGAAAAAAACAAGTAGAGACGGACAGACTAACAGATAAACATCCATACTTGACTGAAGCATGACTGAAATGACTTTAGGGTAGGAAATTTGAATTTCAAATAAACCTAGGCAGTGATTGGCCACAGACAATCATTTTATCGGCGCTCAGACGCGCAAGTGGGGCCATTCCTCAATAGTTGTTCGATGATAGACACAGTATTTTAAAGTGTGGTGATTTCCAAATGAAAGAAAGTGAAATAAGTTCAGGGACGCCATACTATAGCCAGCAGCTCAGCTGAGTTTTGCTAGCATTTCTGTGTTCTTTATTCATAATCTGGTAAGATTGAAATTATTTCTTTGTATATTTTGAATATTGTTTAATGTTCGAGTGATTTGATACTGCCATATCGAAATCTAGCCTTACAAACAAGTAGGGATTTGCTCTAGACCCCCCGCCCAAGTCAGGGTCTAGGGACCAACAATATACATAAACTCCAGCAAGGGTTAGGAAAGACAGATCAAGTGTTGAGAATAATGAAACATATTACCTATCCACTTTTAGGGAAGGAAACTAATAAATATTTTTCAGAATCTATAGTCTGGGAGGACCTATCTGATGTAAAACCACCATGGTAAATGTGCTGTTTGGTCAGAGAGATCTGACCTGTCTGTACGATGTGGTTGTTGTGTCCGTGTTGTGTCCAGACGTGGGTAGAGAATAGAATTTTGACACATAGCCAATACTTTGATTGCAGAGCTGTGAGTTTCAGCTGTCAACAAGGCGGTGTCCATTCAGTTGGTGATCTTACTCGAGTGTATCTGTGCAGTACGTTGTGACAGAGACCACTATTATTGCCCGCCAGCACGGAGAGGTGGGACCACCAGATTTCAGCACCAGAGCTACATATGCAAGATGAGTGAGCCTCTGGTCTGCTGGAAGTTCACCAACGCCTTTTAGTTGCTAATACCCCATAAAATTCCTGCAATTTACTGGACACTGTGTAGTCAATATAGACAGGTGTGATGAGGCCACCCCAACAGCACAAGCATTAACTATCCTCCCAAGTAGATGACTACTAGAACATTTTAATAAAACTAACTAGTCTAGTACTTATATATGTACACTCTTGCATTTATTATGTAACATTCCATGCATTTCTTTCATAATTTTTTAATCCTTTTTTCTAAAAAAAGTTCTGGTCAACATAAAACTTGATCCAGAACAAATAAATGTAATATAATTCTATCAAAAATTTTACACTCTTGAGTTAGTTCAGTGTATTATAATATTTGTTAAATATTATTAGTCTGCTTAAATATCTGTGGGTGTATCTATAACTATCACACCACATTACATATCATTACCCTAGACATTTTACATAGATACATTCATTAAGAAAAAAAAAATTGAGTGTGAGGTCGTAGTGGTAGCAAGAAAGGCCTTCTGACAATTCACAACTACATTTTATCTCAGGAGCCTTCACAGCTGGCCCATACATTACATTTAGTAATATCACCATCATACAATACCATCAAACCCACTACATACATTGGGGTCTTGTCCAGGGATAATTAGCCCAACAGTAATATTAGGATCTCCTGGTTGGAGAAATAAAATTAGGGGAAAAAAATTGTGAAATTCCCTTTAAAATTAAAAGTGTCCCTGCAGATAAAAGTTGGTGAATCTTCACAGCCAGTGATAATTAATTAGTTAACTGGTTAGTTAGAATTAGTTAGACTATAGTCATAAGAAGTACTTAGTGTATTTACTGGTTAGAGATTTAGCTTGTATATTATTATATTGTCTGAAAAGTATGGCGGAGCTAGCAAAATTCCGATCAGCTGCTGTGCTGACCGCAAAGGAGATGGGAATGGATGGTCAAATTTTAACTCAATATGTAACGGCTGAATGTGATAAATATATTGAAAGGGAAGATAGAAAGGTAGCTGAAGAGAAGAGGTTACAAATTGAGGCTGATAGAAAAATTAAGAGGCTGCAGATTGAGGCAGAAGAAAAACGACAGCAAAGGGAGGCAGAAGAAAAACGACAGCAAAGGGAGGCAGAAGAAAAACGACAGCAAAGGGAGGCAGAAGAAAAACGACAGCAAAGGGAGGAAGAAGAAAAAAGGTTGACTGCCGAAAGGGAGGCAGAAGATAGAAGGTTGCAAAGGGAGCACGAATTACGACTAAGGGAGCTGGAATTACAAGGCCCGGCTCCTGAAAATGGTGCCAGCCCTTTTGCCTCAGATGCTACGCCCAGTCTGGGAGCCTCAAACTCAGCTATGGGGTTTCATTTAGACCATTTTGTTGAAAAAGACGATGACATAGAGGGGTACCTAGGACGTTTTGAGTTATTAGCTACTACATATGGGTTAGAGAGAGAGAGGTGGAGTTTAAAGCTATCACAGGGATTGAGAGGTACTTCTTATGAAGTATTTGCCAAAATGAACAGGGAAGACCAAGACAATTATGACATGTTAAAGCAGGCTTTGTTATTAAGGTACGAGAAGAATGGTGAATTTTATCGTAAGAAATTTAGAAATGCCAAACTGTTGTCTGGGGAGACATACCACCAATTCTCTGCTAGACTAGAAACCTATTTGGAGAAATGGACGGCTCTGGGGAAGACCCAAGATCTTAAAGAAATGATCATGATTGAGCAATTGAGAGAGTCCATGGCTCCAGACATGAGAAAATTTCTCATGGAACAAGGTGCAGAGAAGTTGGGGGAAATTTTAAATGTTGCTGAGAGGTATCAGGCAGCTCAGGCAGAGGTAAGTGGTGCTAAAAAGAAGCACATAGACAATTTTAAAGCTCCACAGCAATTTAATAAATTTGATAATAGAGAGCAGGGAAATAAAGGTAGGACAAACTTTGAGCGGCCAAGAAATGACTATCGCGACAGAAACTCACAGTTCAATGACCAAAAGTTCAATGAAAGAAAACCGTTGAACCAAGGAAAAAGATGGTGTAAATGGTGCAAGAAGGATAACCATAACACCGAATTTTGTAGAAGGAAACCTTCAAACATTGCTGCAATGAAGTCGGGGACGCGAAGATTAAAGGTTAATCCTAATGGACAACAGGAACCTTATCACCCCCAGTTTGTGAGGATGTTATTTGTAATGGGGTCACCATAAGGTGCCTTTATGATACAGGTTTGGATTATGATTCAGTTGTGAAGTCTAGCCTAGTGGACCCAAGTCAGTATACCACAGAAACAGTGGAAATACAAGGGGCGACTAAGGACATACCACTCATGACACTTCCCATCGCAAGGATAACGGTGAAAACTCGCTATGTGGAGGGAGAAATCAGAGCAGCAGTGATAGATGAACCAATCTACCCTCTGATATTGGGGTGTAGATACGTCTTCTTGGGGAATCCCGAGAAACCTGTGATCATGGCGACAGTGCAGACCAGGTCACAGAAGAAGGAGGAAGAAGGTGAACCTATAAATGCTCATCCAGAGGAGATGAGGAAGGCGCAGGCTGAGGATAGGACACTCAAGCCCTGTTTTAAAAAATTGCCCAAATGCCACACACCTCCGAGCAAGGGGGAATATTTCATGAAGAACAAACTCTTATACCGGAAGGCCGGAACTGGAACAAATGGTCACAACCAGCTGGTTCTTCCCACTTCATATAGAGATAAAGTGATGGAACTCGGGCATGCGATTCCCTTCAGTGGTCACATGGGGATCAGCGCCACAGGACAGCGTATAGCTTGTCATTACTTCTGGCCAGGGATAACGGAGGATATAAAAAGATATGTCAAATCCTGCCCAGAATGTCAAAGGGTAGCTCCAAAGCACTGGACTGCTCCTGCAACTCTAGGGGAAATGCCCATAGTGGGAACACCTTTTGAGAGGGTTGCAGTGGATATTGTGGGACCTCTCACTCGGACCAAGAGGAGGAACAGTTACATCCTTACTCTGGTGGACACTTGTTCTATGTGGGGAGAGGCGGTAGCCCTGCCATCAATTGATTCAAAACATGTAGCAGAGGCACTACTTACAATATTTACCCGATTAGGATTCCCGCATCAAATCTTGACGGATAATGGTTCTCAGTTCAAGGGGAAACTAACGGAAGAAGTTTTTAAGCTATTTCAAGCCAGACACTTTCATTGTAGTCCGTACCATCCACAAGGGAACGGCCAGGTAGAGAGGTTCAACGGGACTCTCATTTCTATCCTGAGAAAGCTGGCACACGAAAAACCGGATCTGTGGGATCAATTCCTGCCCGCCGCATTGTTTGCGTACCGGGAGGTACCACATAGTTCAACCGGGATGGCTCCCGCAACTCTGCTATTTGGGAGGCCAATAAAAGGTCCATTAGAAGCTCTATTAAGGACCTGGACAGATGAGAAGGCGGAAGAGACTGTTACCTCATCGTATCAATACGTGAACGAACTGACCACTCGTTTGAAAGCTGGATGGAAACTGGCAAATGATAATTTGAAGCAAGCCAGGAAGAAACATGCAGCATATTTTAATAGGAAGGCAAAGGACAGGGAACTGGCAGTCGGAGAGAAGGTGCTGCTTCTACTACCCGGAAGCCAGAATAAATTACAAATTGGTTGGCAAGGTCCATATACGGTTCTAGAGAAAGTGTCTAGAACAAACTATAAAATTGACAAAAAGGGGAAGGAGAAAGTTTATCATGTAAACCTGTTAAAGAAGTATCTGGACAGACCACTCCAGGAAAGCACCCCCTTATTGACCTTGGCTATTGCAACCCAGATGCAAAAAGAACCACTCACCTCACATGAATACCCATTACATCCTTGTGAAACCGCAGCACAGGTAAAAATCAGTAAGCACCTGACTAAAAACCAGAGGGAGAGAGTTCAACAGGTTCTGGAGGAACATACAGATGTATTAACAGATAAACCAGGCCATACAAATTTGCTACAGTATGACATGAAACTGGTAGACTCAAACCCAATCTGTATGAGAGCCTATTCTATTCCGTTCGCGAAGGAGAAGGCATTGAAGGAAGAAATAGAGTATTTGTTGAAGGAGGGGATTATTTCGCACAGTGAATCATCTTTTAGTTCTAGTGTCGTTTTGTTGAGAAAACCGTCTGGGGAACACAGACTGTGCATAGATTACAGGAAACTGAATGCTGTCACAGAAGGACAAGTGGATCCATTACCAGACACAAAACAGTTATTTGCCAGACTGAACAAGGCAAAATACTTTTCAAAGGTGGATCTTAGTAAAGGCTATTACCAGATCCCAGTGAAGCCTGAAGTGAGACCTTATTTGGCTTTTAGCACTTCGGATGGACATTATGAATTCAATATGCTACCATTCGGACTGAAAAATGCTCCGAGTGTGTTTTCAAGGATGATGCGCAAATTGTTGGATCCCCTGAATAACCCATGTATCACGAATTTCATGGATGATATTCTCGTCGCCACAGAGACATTTGAAGAACACATTGAAGCTCTGGAGATGTTGTTTGATAGACTTCGGGAGGCGAACTTAACTGCTAGGCCAACAAAATGTTGTATTGGATGCAAAGAGTTGGAATTCTTGGGACACACTGTATATCAGGGTAATATGACCCCTGATCCTAAGAACTTGGAAAAAAAACTGCAGAGAGCACCTAGGCCGCAAACAAAAAAGGACGTGCGATCATTTGTGTCGTTATGCGGATTTTATCAGAAATACATCAAAAATTTTAACGCTATTTGTGCTCCTCTGACTGATCTGACTTGCAAGGGACTTCCAGATAAAATTATTTGGACTGCACAATGTGAACTAGCGTTCCAAGAGTTAAAGGAAAAACTCACTAGCAAGCCTATTCTCAAACTGCCTGATTTGACACAGGACTTTGTCTTAAGAACCGATGCAAGTAATGTAGGACTAGGAGGGGCTTTGTTGCAAAGATCATCTTCACCTGATGGGGAACTGAAACCAGTCGCTTATGCAAGCCGTAAATTGAATAAGGCGGAACAAGGATACTCCACAAGCGAAAAAGAATGTTTAGCGTTAATCTGGGCAATAAAGAAGTTTCAAATCTATCTGTATGGTAGGACATTTGTGGTGGAGACGGACCATCAGCCTCTCGTATTCTTATCTCAGGCTAAGCATGAAAACGCAAGATTGCTGAGGTGGTCTTTATTGCTTCAACCTTATCAGTTCAGTATCCAATATATCCCAGGCAAATTGAATGTCGGTGCAGATTTCCTCAGTCGGCACCCCTGTGATCAAAATTAGAGTAGTGGCAGACGTGAGGAGTAATTTTACCTATGTGTATCGCTGGTTTTGGAACTTGCCATAGGCATGTTTTCAAGTGGGGAGATGTGTAGTGAAATTGACAGAGATACAACGGTAAAATACCTCCAAAGATAACATGTAAGGATAAAAACATAATGCGTAGGCTGCTGATAGTACATGATCGCCCAGACCGCGGGTCATCACCCTCCATAAAAATTGACTTGCTAGACAGGAGGGGAACGGCGGATAAAAAGGGAAAAAAATATGACTGGAAAGATTGCGTGAGACTAGAAAGGCTAAGGAGACGCAATTGGGGGGGAAACGGAGAAAAGTCACGTTTCCCAAGTTGACATAAAGTAAGGAACTCGACAGAAGGGACCTTGGATATGTTACGCCACAGTCATTTATTGGTCGCTTTTGCGATACCAAGCCTTTGATTTGAATTCAGCGGCAGAACGCGGATGTTTGGAATATTACAAAAATTAAAAAGTAACTTTTTCGTAATATTAATGTTAGGAATATAAAAATTAGCTGGCCGGATGGCCCATTCTGAGCAGTGAACTAATATGTTCTTAATTTTACAGACGGATAGATAATATTGAAGATAATGACAAAAGACAGTGTTGTTCACATCAACGACACACTGTATGGAATAAAAAGTGTCGCTATTTGCACAAAAAAACACGACCTCGAGACGCAGGTGTTCAAATCTACTTAGTAGGGAAGCGAAGGGACATTGGTGGGAGCTGTGTCTAAATATAACTTTTAACGACAAAATTTTGGAGGGGAGAGAAAGGTTGGTTCAAAAATCAAGTACGTTTTTGAAAAAAACAAGTAGAGACGGACAGACTAACAGATAAACATCCATACTTGACTGGGTTTTTCACCCCCCAGCGGATGGGTTTAATTCGCCAGGGGATTGGGGGTGTATAAATAACTAATTGGTATCCCACCAACAAGGTTATGAATTGTTGATTAATGACTTCTGCGAATATTTTACCTGGGTAAGTGGTTAAGCATGACTGAAAAAACTTTAGGGTTAGGAAATTTGAATAGAGCGTGGGGTGCTGGTGGGTTGGGTTGGGGGTATTTAAACCTAGGCAATGTGATTTGACTGACATTTTGTGGGGGGGGTCTGGGGGTTATTCCGTGCGATTGGGAGGGGTTGGATGGGGTATTCGCTTTTGGGGTAGGATAACCGTAGTGGAACCAGTTGGGGCAAGGGGGGGGATTTGTAGGTGATACGCGAGGGGACCTACAAAAAATTGACTGGGGGGGGGGGGTCGGGGGTATTAAATTATGGGATTTGGGGGGGGGATTTATAAAACTGTTAATTTACAGTACCTTAAGCCTGGGGTTACCAGACTGTAAAATAGGGCAATAGGGGGGGGCGGGGGGTGATGGGGATGAAAAATTGAGGGTTTTCAAGAATTTTTAGCCCAACCGCTGAATTAGGAGGATTATCATCAAATTTGATGGTCATCGTCGCGCTCAGACGCGACAAGTGGGGGATAAGAAAGGGGAGGGACCTCAGTTTATATGATGACACAGTCATTCTGAAGTAAAGTGTTGGTCCTAGGGTCGGATCCAAGTAACTTGAATTGATAGAAAAAAGGAACTAATTTGGCAAAAACAACCAAATTGTTAGGGGGTTTAGTGTATAATGTTAGAAATCATTTATTTGATGTGGGTGGAGCCCATTTTATCGTCCACTTCCATAGTAGAAATTGTTAGCTGGGATTTGGCGGGGTTATAATTAGTTTCTGATATGTTCATGCTAAGGTAATTGACGTAATGCCCAAAAGTTGTTTGGATGTTCCAGCATGAACTTCTTTCCCAACCCTCTACATAATTCACTAGTATTTGCCATACTATAGCCAGCAGCTCAGCTGAGTTTTGCTAGCATAAAAAAATACTTAGTGTTGTGGAAAACCTATTCATAAAAATCCATCATAAAAACGAATTCATTCATAATATTTATTGATTAGATAAGACAACAATTGGGGGTCGTATTTGAATTTCTTTGGGATATTTGGGGGTCAGACTGAATATTGTTTAATGTTCGAGTGATTTGATACTGCCATATCGAAATCTAGCCTTACAAACAAGTAGGGATTTGCTCTAGGCCCCCCGCCCAAGTCAGGGTCTAGGGACCAACAATATACATAAACTCCAGCAAGGGTTAGGAAAGACAGATCAAGTGTTGAGAATAATGAAACATATTACCTATCCACTTTTAGGGAAGGAAACTAATAAATATTTTTCAGAATCTATAGTCTGGGAGGACCTATCTGATGTAAAACCACCATGGTAAATGTGCTGTTTGGTCAGAGAGATCTGACCTGTCTGTATGATGTGGTTGTTGTGTCCGTGTTGTGTCCAGACGTGGGTAGAGAATAGAATTTTGACACATAGCCAATACTTTGATTGCAGAGCTGTGAGTTTCAGCTGTCAACAAGGCGGTGTCCATTCAGTTGGTGATCTTACTCGAGTGTATCTGTGCAGTACGTTGTGACAGAGACCACTATTATTGCCCGCCAGCACGGAGAGGTGGGACCACCAGATTTCAGCACCAGAGCTACATATGCAAGATGAGTGAGCCTCTGGTCTGCTGGAAGTTCACCAACGCCTTTTAGTTGCTAATACCCCATAAAATTCCTGCAATTTACTGGACACTGTGTAGTCAATATAGACAGGTGTGATGAGGCCACCCCAACAGCACAAGCATTAACTATCCTCCCAAGTAGATGACTACTAGAACATTTTAATAAAACTAACTAGTCTAGTACTTATATATGTACACTCTTGCATTTATTATGTAACATTCCATGCATTTCTTTCATAATTTTTAAATCTTTTTTTCTAAAAAAAGTTCTGGTCAACATAAAACTTGATCCAGAACAAATAAATGTAATATAATTCTATCAAAAATTTTACACTCTTGAGTTAGTTCAGTGTATTATAATATTTGTTAAATATTATTAGTCTGCTTAAATATCTGTGGGTGTATCTATAACTATCACACCACATTACATATCATTACCCTAGACATTTTACATAGATACATTCATTAAGAAAAAAAAAATTGAGTGTGAGGTCGTAGTGGTAGCAAGAAAGGCCTTCTGACAATTCACAACTACATTTTATCTCAGGAGCCTTCACAGCTGGCCTCATACATTACATTTAGTAATATCACCATCATACAATACCATCAAACCCACTACACAGATATCGCAGCGTTGCTGTAAACAGACACAACGCAACCAACGTCCTTTTCAGGGCGAACGAGGAAGAAGAAGAAGAAGAAGAAGAAGAAGGAAGAAAATATGTGAAATAAGTATATCAGCACAACAACATAAGAAAAGCATCAATAATCACACCAAGTTAACAATTATCCAATTAAACACTAACGAACAAACAATCCACCAACACAAAAAACCCTCCTGTAGAACATCGACAAATAAATAAACAGAGTTCCTAATCCTTCCACTTCTGTGGAGCTAAATTCATTAACTCCAGCACTCCAGTTAGTGTCTTTATATGTATATCCTTCTACAGGTGATGAAGAAACTATAAATTCACTGTAGGCGCTGTCCATGCATCGTTGGACACACACTAGCAACAAGATAGGATGTAGGGTACTTTGTCTACATTCGGCTGACCGCCAATACGTGCGGTGGGGGGGGGGGGGGGGGGGAATGACCAGAAACACACAAGACGAGGCCAGTTTAGGACCAACGGTCCACTGCTCGTGAGATAGGCCTGCGTACTTGATCTTTAAATCCGGTTTGGCTGGTTTGAACTTATTTGTGACTGAGCGCTCAGTTTAAGCACACAGTCTGGTGCTTTCAATTCTGCTGAAGACGCTGTGCTGATCGATATGCCGGAAGCCACTATACTCTGACTGATGATCAAGAGGCGAGTAGGAAACCACTACCGCCAACTGCAATTTCAGATTTGCTATGGCTCTTTATACACTGCATGAGCTCTTTTCCCATTAGAGGGATGGGCGTCGAAAAGGGTTGTACTTCAGGTATAGGTGACAACTCGTGGTGCTAATTGCTTTCAGGAACCGTGAGATCGATGAGAATATTTCGTTCTTCGCCTGACTGGAATTCTGCGATAGCAGTGGAGTACCCTGAAACTGAGAGACCAAAACAAACAACCTTTACATCAAGCAAACAATAAAATTACAATAACGTTATGATAAACAGTTATGCCCCACTATGGGATTTATAATTATTGTTATCATTGCTAGGATAGTCTCGAGCTGTCTTTATCCATTTGAGTCGCCTTCCTGTTACTTCCACTCTATCAATTATCAGTATGCGCTCGCATAGGCTAATATATCTTGTACATACATGTACCTGTCAGCAAATGCCCTGACAGCAAAATCTACTCCAAGTCCTCCTCCAACTCAACACAAGGAATACCTAACCCTGTAGTTCCAGCTGAGTGGATATGCGATTCATCTTACAACATTAAGTGAATTTACAGAGAATACAAGCACTAGACATTACATAATAAATGGTATGCGCCACTTGGGGTCGATACACAAAAAGGGAAAAGTAATAACCTCCCAAAAATTGAATACAAGAAAAATGCAATGTTATTGCTCGAATAATACGTTGTGACTTAAACATAAGATATAATTATATCTCTGGCTGGTGGCTGCTTTCTGGATTGCCGTGAAAGTTCTAAACTGTTGTCTAACTACACAAGTAGGCATATAATAATTCCACACTCAACCACTAGAAGTTTCTCTCAGAAAGTTATAAGTGACTACCTCTTATAATTCAAGAGCTATAGCGCACGCACATCACTATTCAGGTTTAAGTGAATAACTTACACCACTGACATTTCCTTAAAGTAATGACAGCTGCTTACTCCTTAACCCATGGTAAGCACTGAACGGACTATGAGGTTCTTCGCCTAGTAAGTATCTGTTAGCGTAAGTTTACCATTAACCCATTGTAAACAATAACACAAGGAGATACCTAACAGCTTAAGCACCAGTTAACTTAGGCGGTAGACGGTGCTACATTATCACTGAATTAATTACCGGGGAGAAATCACCTAAAATAATTCAAGTCACACAACTATCAGTTATATATAAAAGTTAACATGAATTTTATATTACAAAAGATATAAACTTATCCCGGGATGATGAGAATAGGCAACACAATCTAGTTTTGTGCCCACATCTGCCTGTGTCTCATGAGTCATCTACGGGAAGGAAAAATTTACGAGTGTGCTTGACTGAGTAAAATTATCTAGATTTATAGTCTACAAGAGACGCTACCCCCGGCCACCTGGCATCGCATGTTTCACAGATGTTCGGCGTATAACATAATCATGAGTAAGACAAATGTTATTCTAGAGTCTACATCAGAAGACACTAACCGCGAGAAAGTTTCGTAGATAAGACATAATATTATTCTAGAGCTAACTTCGGCGATCAAGGGCCACAACAAAAATCTCAGAACGAACTTGAGTTTGTCTCCCCCGAATCGGAGATGTAAGCGGGTACTCAGACCTCAAAGGGTTGCCTCACCTTTGCTCCCGCTACCGACTTTAGTAGAAGGCCAGAACAAAATCAAACCGCGGGGTGGGGTCTGAGACGGGAATAATGGGCTGCGAAGGTAAAATCCGAAGGAAAAGAAACCGAAAGTGCAAAAAAATCGAGGAAACCAGAAACATTAAAAGAGTAAGAAAAATGGGACGTGTTGGGAAAATAAAATTATTAGTCAATCCGTGACAGTGACTTCAACTCAACACGTTTCGGAATTGCAGAAAAGCCATAGGAAAAGCGTAGTTTAACAGTGTAGATAAATCCATGGAGTCTTCAGCTTGGTATTGGCTGCTAAAGAGCGAGAAGCTCAGCAGCCCTTGTTAAACAACAACAACAACAACAACAACAACAACAACAACAACAACAACAACAACAACAACAACAACAACAACAACAACAACAACAACAACAACAACAACAACAACAACAACAACAACAACAACAACAACAACAACAACAACAACAACAACTATTCTAAGTGATTGTTTGCGAAATTCGGTTTGAATATATGTACTTTTGCATAAACTGTTACTTTCTTCCCTCTCACTTTCTCTCTCTTTCTCATTCTTCTCTCTCTCTCTTTCTCTCTCTCTCTCTCTCTCTCTCTCTCTCTCTCTCTCTCTCTCTCTCTCTTTCTTGTAGTCTTTGTCGCCGTTTTAACTCTTCATAAGCAACATATTGTAATGATATAATTCAGTATTTGTTACCTCATCGTTCATTCCTTTTTAACTAAAATTTATATTGTTCCATAAATGTATTTATAAAAATGTATTTGTTATATTTTCCTTAGTTGTTTTTCTCTTCTCTTGTGTCTTTATTTTTTATTTGCTCTTCCTGAATCGTGTCTGCGTTAGTTCCTGCTCGTATTCTGATCTTAATTGCTATTAATCAACTTGATGTATGGGAATATCACAAATCTGAAGCAACCCTTGGGAGCGATTCAGAATTTAGCCTGCCGCCATTATTCTTGCTTCTGCAGCTACAATACTGTGCTGTAACGTACATGTTTAAATGGCAGATGAAGGAAGGGAAGAGAGAGTGAGAGAAGAGAGAGACAGAGAGAGAGAGAGAGAGAGAGAGAGAGAGAGAGAGAGAGAGAGAGAGAGAGAGGTTTAATAATGATGGAATACAAGAGTTATTCAAACCTTTTTTTTTTCTTTAAATGAGGAAAGTTGGAAGTGATCTGAATCAAGGTTTGGGAAGGATTATTTCGGGATTGACGTTTTGAAAGCATGTTGAAAAATTGTTACAGTAAACAACAAGATACACTGATAAACATTTTCGAAATCTTTTTTCTTTCTTTTTAAATGTCATTTTCAGTGTCTCAGGCTCTGCCACTTTCCACTAAAAAGAACAACTCTTCTTCTTCCTTTTCTTCCCTCTCTTTTTTTCTTCTTCCTATTCTTCTTCTTCCTCTTCCTATTCTTCTACCTCTTCTACGTTATCTTCCCCCCTGTTATTCCTCTTCTTCTCCCTCTTCCTCTTTTTCTTCATCATCATCTTCTTCGTCTTCTTTCTCTTTTCTTCTTCTCCTTTTTCTTCTTGTTCTTCCTTGGCCTCTTCTTCTTCTCCTTCTTCCTCCGCATTCTCTTCCTCTTTTTCTTCTTCTGCTGTGTTCCTAAACCAAATTTGTAGTTTCCACTGTTTTGTGTATTACTGTGACGAATGGGTTATTGGCCGACAAGTCGGAGGTCTTATTCCTTGCGAATCTTCTTTTTCTTTTCCCCTTTAGCTCCAAACGGAACATGGGACGACCACAGCAGCTGGTCTCTTTGTAGGAAGCCTGCATCATGTAATTTTGTAGCGTAGGTTTCTGTAGCTATTTGTTTTACATAATGAGGTTGTCAGCCCCTTGTCCACGCCCATATTCGTCATTCTTACGGTATTCATGAAGTAGCAGTGGTCGTGTTCTTTCTTTGTCTCCACAGAGACCTTTGAAAACGACAGGGGGAGGCGATTGTACGTAAACCTGCTGCTGCATTTTTAAGTGTTGACATATGACTATTGTATACAACTTCGTTTGTTAACGCCGTTCTCATGAAAGAAAGAAGGAAATGAGGAAGACATAAAGAGATTAATTCATCCAGAGATTAATTAATAAGAAGGAAGGATGGAATAAACCAGCATTGTGATGTAAATTGATTCTCGTTTGTTGCTTTGTAAGCTGTATCCTTACCGCAGTGTTAATCAAATACCTGTTCTGTTGTTATGGAAAAATTACGCTGTTAAGTGAAATCTTCCGGATAACAAAGCGTTGTCATTATCTGCAAACACGATCCAGCAATAAAGCATTTTAAGTGGGACAAGGGAGATGGGAGAATTTTTTCCCCAGTTTGAGCTGCCGTATCAATAGCCAGAAAACTGAGAACCAGCCTGGGAACATTAAGTCTCCGGAACAATAATGTTCGAGTGTGTGTGACCGCGACGCCATGTGCTAGACGTTCTCTCACGAAGGACTCGTCTGAACACCAACTGTACGTTTCTGAAGTTGGATGCTGCTGCAGTCTGGTTTTTATGTTTGTGTTTATTTAAAAAAATTAAGATTTCAATAACGAATAACGCTGTCAGTTTCAAAGCTGGCTATTGATTTCTGCCTGGTGTGTATAAAATCACTGCTATTTATGAAACACATTGTAGGCCAATGATTTTCCGAACCTTTGCTTTATGAATGTTAAAGGCAAAGACAAAATGGTGAATATCAATTTGAAGTTGGATAATAACAGACATTAATGACGGATGTTTCCGATAATTTCTGAATCAGTGTGATGGACAGGAAAGAGTCTTTCAGTAGATAACATCAAGAGGTGGACAGGAAAGAATCTATCAATAGATAACACCAAGAGATGGACAGGAAAGAATCTATCAATAGATAACATCAAGAGGTGGACAGGAAAGAGTCTATCAGTAGATAACATCACGAGGTGGACAGGAAAGAGTCTATTAGTAGATAACACCAAGAGATCGACAGGAAAGAATCAATCAATAGATAACATCAAGAGATGGACAGGAAAGGTGTCTATTTGTAGATAACACCAAGAGGTGGACAGGAAAGAGTCTATCCGTAGAGAACATCAAGAGATGGACAGGAAAGAGTCTATCAGAGTAGCACCATCAGGACAAGAGACAGAGACTTTGGAGATCCATTGCAGTCGATCTTCGGTGTGAAGATGGCACCTGATAATGATGTTTAAACTTGTTGTTTCTTCACGTATTGATACAGGAAACGTAAGCAAAACAAAGCTTTACAAACTTGAGAAACTCGCCAGGTCTTTTTATGTTTGGTTGTTTTTAATGATTATAGAATATACTGCGCAGTGATGAAATTATGCTAAACACCACATTGAATTAGAATGGTTAATTATTGTTTTACTTTCATAGGCAAAGTTGATATAGCCTTTCTAAAGTTGTCATCAGCGGCACAAAATCCTGCCATGACTGACTATTGTTAAAAAACTTAAAGAAAATACAACAAGCATGTTCTTAATTGTGGTGAAGTGGGATGTTATAAATATTTATAGGGGGACTTAGTGTACTGACTGAGATCAGCTGTGAAGGTATCTATATCTAATGAGAGTAGTGTATTATAGATAACCTTACTTGCTGCCACATATATATATATATATCTCAGTCAGAATTATTCTGGAATAGTGTGATGACTACGTTATATGTCTAGGGTATGTGTATGATGAAGTGTAAGTCAAAACAACAACAGACAGATAAACAATTTAATTTAATCCACTACTCTTGACAACACTGTGACACTCACATACATATAACACTCTATGAGAATATCTTAAGGAGTCACTGATAACTTTTCAAATAACAATATGTATTCATTGTTGTCATAAAGGTATATGTGTCCTGATTCAAATACAAAGGAACCAGGAATCACAATCAATTTTAATTACAAGTTATGTACAGAATGTATTAATATGAATATTGTAGTGACATATCTTATTACAAATATCCTATGTGTGTCAGTTGTGTAGTGGTAAAATGAGGTAATACTGGTTTTGTTTTGTTCAAGCTCTGTTGGTATTTGTCATCATGACTTCAATAGTTTGTCTTAAGGAAACTAGTATCGGAGATGTTCTCAGTTCCTGATATTAAGACAATTAAATTCCCCTCTGAATGTTATTTTTACAAAGTCAGTTCAAGATGAGGGGACATAATGTTGAGCTCAGCTGGCCAAATCAGCTTATCTTGCGTGATGGCGGCAGGAAAAGACTCTTCTGCTCGAATTCTCCCCTGGGCTCTGGAGACACCTCACTGATAGCTAGATGGACCAAGGAGTATGCTGTCCGACTCTGGATTCAGCACAGCTCTAACCAGGTGCTGCTCAATACCATCAAGACCACGGTCCCTGAAAACAAGAAGGATGTACCTTCTACTTCATAACTAACTTATACTCTCTTTTTACACTGATCACAATACATCACAAACATTGAGTTCAGAGCGTTTGGCCAACTGTCAGCTTCATCTGAAATACTTTATACCAGTATTTACCTCCTTAATGGTTACCACGCCTCTGCACTTCCAGCATTATTTCTGTCTAATCAATAATCTAGGTGTCAGTGTACTGTTTGGCCATTCCATGCAGTTTTACTTTCCTCCGACACCTTCTGTTCAGGCTGGAGCATTATAGGCTTTACATCAGGTTTGCTACTGAACTACACATATATACAGGCATAAATTAACAATTCACATTCAATTTTCATTAAAAGATACTGAATGTTTCAAGCTTACCACAATTCATGGAAACAAACACAGATACGTTGATTAGCAATGAATTCTGGCACAATTACTGGCACAAATTCCCATCTGCTTATGTTCCAGGCTTTTATTTAACACAAATATGAGCTGGCTTCAACGCACTGTTGCTTTATCAAGCTTATTTGCACTAGTGGTCTCGAACTAACGCTCCTAAGTGAGTATATCAGCGAGTCTGGCCAATCGAGCCACGTTTCGACAAGGGTTTGAAAAAATTTTTAACTTCCTACGTCTCCCCTAACAACCAGGATAGCATTTATAGCCCGACTAATCGTGTTTAGCCTTACATATCGTTCCAGCCAATCAGTTCAAATGTAACTTGTGGCCCATTTCCCGTACAATGGTGGTGAAAAAAAATCTACCACTGAGCGATTCTGATTTTGGGTGTTGTCTGACAGCACTATCATTTTATTTTGGCTATAACTTGTTAATTCCTAGAATATTTGCATAACGTTGTACATATTCTTTGTCAGCAAACCCTAAGGAGCCCAAATATCCAAATTTAAAAGAGCTAAGTGGCTGCGTTCAAAATATGCAATTTCTAGGATAGTCGTGTAGTTGTTTTATTTTTTTTTTGTGAGAACCGCCACCTGTCCTGCTGTACTGTCAGACTAATGTCAGGATTTCGGACATAAAACAGTAGAATGTCAGGTTTCCCCAATAAGCGTTTTTCAGATTTTAAAACCTAACTCTGGGAAGGGTAGTGAATTTATCACTGTCCGTCTGAAAAAAAGTTAGTGCATGTAGTCTTACACGCGTGATGGCAGCATTTGTGTATCGCGCGACGCGTGTTTAGTGTTCGGCTTTCTGCCTCTCCCTTCTCGCTATCCTTTAGTCCATCTGTCTTTTGTTTTTGGTAACATAGTGTAGAAAAAGACATGAATGGAATTTAAAATTTAGGTCAACTTGCATATTTCAAGGTTTTTCTTAGAAAGGCAGCACATTTTATTGTGTGTTTGGGAAACGCGTGTATGTTGCAGAAGGCCTTTAATATCAACGTGAAACGTTACAATTTGCCGACGAAGTAGAAAAGAAGGGGGATTTCGAGTACTGTCATTGTGACAGCACTGTTCTTTACCATTCTTCTTCCTTTATTAATTTTATTTGTTAGGCTTCATATTTACCTAATAATTTATATATGTGGATTAGAATATTCCACGACACCTCCCCTCTTAAAACAGACATTATATGTCAGTCCTTTATTCTATATACACATAGAGAAATTTATTATTATTTCTGGGGTTTAAGGTGATTCTCATCACACGGATGGCGGCTTAAAAAATCCGCTCCCAAATTGGTTTTTCCAGATATATACTCAATGCTAAAATTATATGGAGCCAAAAGTAAAGACCATCGGAGTAACCTGGAGTTCTCATGCCTAGCCTGTGCTAGAAACGATAAAGGTTTGTGGTCTGTTTGCAACTTAAATGCCTTCCCATATAGATAAATATTGAATTTCTTTATCGCCCATATTACTGCAAGACATTCTTTTTCGCTAGTTGAGTAGTTGATTTCAGCTTTATTCAACTTTCTGCTAGCATATGCCACTGGGCTTAATTCCCCATCCAATGCATCTGATTTCTGTAGTAGAGTTGCACCTAACCCAATATTACTTGCATCCGTCCTTACTATGAATTCTTGACTTAAGTCAGGTAATTTCAAAATGGGTTTACTTGTGAGCTTTTCCTTCAATTCTTGGTAAGTCATTTCACATTGTGGTGTCCATGTAATGCGATCTGGATGTCCTTTACGTGTCAATTCAGTTAACGGTGCACATATGGAATTAAAGTTTTTGATATACTTCTGGTAGAAACCACATAATGAGACAAAGGATCTCACGTCCTTCTTGGTTTGTGGTCTCGGGGCTTTCTGTAGTTTCTCTAAATTCTTTGGGTCAGGGGTCATGTTTCCCTGATAAACTGTGTGTCCCAAAAATTCCAATTCTTTACATCCAACGCAACATTTGGTTGGTCGGGCTGTTAAATTTGCCTCCCTAAGTCGATCAAACAGCATGTTCAGAGAGTCAATGTGTTCCTCAAATGTTTCTGTTGCTATAAGGATATCATCCATAAAATTTGTTATACAGGGATTATTCAGAGGATCCAATAATTTTCTCATCATTCTAGAGAAGACACTAGGCGCATTCTTCAATCCAAATGGCAATCTATTAAACTCATAGTGTCCTTCTGAGGTACTAAAAGCTAGGTATGGTCTAACCTCAGGCTTTACTGGAATCTGATAGTATCCTTTACTCAGATCCACTTTTGAGAAATATTTAGCTTTATTTAGCCTGGCAAACAGCTGATTTGTATCCGGCAATGGATCCACCTGTCCTTCTGTAATAGCATTCAGTCTCCTGTAATCTATACAGAGTCTATGTTCTCCAGAGGGCTTCCTTAAGAGTACAACACCGGAACTATACGAAGATTCACTGTGTGAAATAATTCCTTCCTTCAATAGATAGTCTATCTCTTCCTTCAAAGCTTTCTCCTTAGCAAACGGAATCGAATATGGTTTCATACAGACAGGTGTGGAGTCTATTAGTTTCATATCATATTCCAATAGGTTTGTATGTCCTGGTCGGTCTGTTAACACCTCTGCATGATTATTTAGAACCTGTTGCACTCTCTCTTTCTGAGTTTTCGTTAAATGTGTACTGATTTTCACCTGTGCTGCTGTCTCACAGGGGTGTAATGGATATTCAAATGATGAAAGTGGTTCCTTTTTCATCTCCATGGCGATGGACAAGGTCAACAAGTGTGTCTCCTCCTGATGTTCTCTTTCCAAATATTTCTTCAGGAGATTCACATGATAGATTTTTTCTTTCCCCTTCTTATCTATCTTATAATTTGTTCTAGACACCTTCTCTAGAACTGTATATGGACCCTGCCATCCAATTTGTAACTTATTCTGACTCCCGGGCAAAAGAAGCAGTACTTTCTCTCCCACAGTCAAATTTCTGTCTTTCGCCTTCCTGTTATAATAGGCAGCATGTTTCTTCCTGGCTTGTTTCAAATTTTCATTGGCAAGTTTCCAGCCAGTTTTTAACCGAGTGGTCAGCTCATTCACATATTGGTATGAAGATGTAATGTTTTCCTCTGCCTTTTCATCAGTCCACGTTCTTAACAAAGCTACATATGGACCTTTAATTGTGTGGACCTATTTGTCCATGCACCGGTATGGTCTCTCCACTCGAAGCTTTATAGTGATGATTTTTCCTCCCAGAATTATCATTCACAAAACGACCGCTACCAATTTTTCTTTTGGGGCTTTCTCCCCACTTAAAATTCTTGATGAGAGATTTCCTCCCTACATCCTCTTCCTCCAGTTTGTTTAAGTCCGATTGAGGGATTGTCGGCTTATCCTGGGGTAAGACATCTTTTTGCACTCTCCGCATAGTGGCCATTGTAAAACAGTTAAGTGAAGCTTGTCCGTGAAAAGGGGCTTCCCATTCCATTTGGTCCACTTTATCAAATCTATTTTTCTTTTTATTATCAGGCCTAATTTTGCCCCGTGGCGTGTCCAGGTCCTGATCCATGTTCCCACTTGTGGGTGTTCCCTCATGTGCTATGCTACACCTTTCTACAAAATTCTCAATGTCCCATCTTGCTTTGGGCCAATAATAATTGTGAGCCACCTTTTGAATGATGGTACCTATTTTCTCATGGTCCCCATCTGGTTTCACATGTAGGCTCCTTATTAAGTCTGCCCTATATCTTTTAGGAAGTACCAGTTGTCCCTGACCTTTGGATCTAGCTCCAGTCTTCCTATACATCAACTTGTTTTTCATGTAAAAATCTCCCTTGCCTGGAGTTGTATGACAAGTTGACAATTTTCTGAAACAAGGCTTGAGTGTTTTATCCCCAGCCTGTGCCTTCCTCATCTCTTCTGGAGTGGTATCTAACATAATATCCTCCTCCTGTCTTGAGGTCGACCTGACCTGAAGGGTTGCCATATACACAGGTTTCCTTCTACAATGGTCAGTGTCATGATTGTTCATCTTACAATTTTTACACCACCTTTTTCCTTGGTTGAAAGATTTTCTTTCATCATATTTCCTTTCATCGAATTGTGGGGTTTTATTTTTATTTTCATACCGTGGCCTATCAAACTGGTGCTTACCTTTATTTTGATCCCTAGGATCAAATTTATTAAAGTTCTGTGGTGCCCTAAAGTTATCCAATTGTTTCTTTTTATTACCTGTTACCTCTGCTTGAGCTGCTTGATACCTTTCAGCAACATTTAGCAACTCACCCAGCCTCTCTGCACCTTGTTCCATGAGAAACTTTCTCAGGTCTGGAGCCATGGACTCTCTTAATTGCTCTATAAGGACCATTTCCTTAAGATCTTGGGTTTTCCCCAGAGAAGTCAATTTCTCCAAGTATGTCTCTATTCGTGCAGAGAACTGGTGATAGGTTTCACCTGACAGTAGTTTAGCATTCCTAAATTTTTTCCTATAAAATTCTGCATTCTTTTCATACCTTAACAAAAGAGCCTGCTTCAGCATGTCATAATTTTCCTGATCACCTCTGCTCATTTTTGCAAAAACTTCATAAGCTGCCCCACGAAGTCCCTGAGATAACTTTAAGCTCCACCTTTCTCTCTCTAACCCATAAGTGGTAGCTAATAGTTCATACCTATTTAGGTAGCTCTCTATATCATCGTCTTTCTCAACAAAATGATCTAAATGAAAATTCATAGTTGAGGTTGAGGCTCCCTGGTTAGCAGTGGCCTCAGAGGCAAAGGGACTGGCACCATTTTCAGGAGCATGGCCTTGAAACTCAAACTCCCTTAGTCGTAACTCATGTTCCCTTTGTAATCTCTTCTCCTCCTTTTCTGCTTCCCTCTCTGCAGTCAATCTTCTTCTTCTGCAGCTAATTTCTTCTCTTCTCTTTCTGCAGCCTGTCTTCTTTCCTCTGCTTCCAATGCTTTAGCCTCTTTGTCAGCCTCAATCTGCAACCTCTTAGTCTCAGCCTCAGCTTGCAACCTCTTAGTCTCAGCCTCAGCCTCAATTGTAACTTCTTAATTTCCCTTTCAGCCTCTAACTTTCTTTCGGCTTCAAACCTTCTTTCTTCGCGTTCAATAAATTTGTCACATTCCGTAGTAACATAGGCAACCATAACTTGCCCATCTAATCCTAACTCTTTTGCAGTCTGAACAGCAGCAGATCGAAATTTGGCCAGGTCCGCCATTGTCTATCAGGTAAATTTATACAATGTCTAACCAACAATTTAATCTCTAAATATATCTAATGGACAACACAGGCACCGTGAGCTCAACCTTATTTAATTCCACCCAAGGATACCTTTTAATTCTTATATTCCCTGAAGTGAATTACCCCCAATATTTTTAATAGGGAAAGATTCAAAATCCCAAGAGCGAGACCCCAATATATGTGGTGAAGTGGGATGTTATAAATATTTATAGGGGGGACTTAGTGTACTGACTGAGATCAGCTGTGAAGGTATCTATATCTAATGAGAGTAGTGTATTATAGATAACCTTACTTGCTGCCACATATATATATATATATATCTCAGTCAGAATTATTCTGGAATAGTGTGATGACTACGTTATATGTCTAGGGTATGTGTATGATGAAGTGTAAGTCAAAACAACAACAGACAGATAAACAATTTAATTTAATCCACTACTCTTGACAACACTGTGACACTCACATACATATAACACTCTATGAGAATATCTTAAGGAGTCACTGATAACTTTTCAAATAACAATATGTATTCATTGTTGTCATAAAGGTATATGTGTCCTGATTCAAATACAAAGGAACCAGGAATCACAATCAATTTTAATTACAAGTTATGTACAGAATGTATTAATATGAATATTGTAGTGACATATCTTATTACAAATATCCTATGTGTGTCAGTTGTGTAGTGGTAAAATGAGGTAATACTGGTTTTGTTTTGTTCAAGCTCTGTTGGTATTTGTCATCATGACTTCAATAGTTTGTCTTAAGGAAACTAGTATCGGAGATGTTCTCAGTTCCTGATATTAAGACAATTAAATTCCCCTCTGAATGTTATTTTTACAAAGTCAGTTCAAGATGAGGGGACATAATGTTGAGCTCAGCTGGCCAAATCAGCTTATCTTGCGTGATGGCGGCAGGAAAAGACTCTTCTGCTCGAATTCTCCCCTGGGCTCTGGAGACACCTCACTGATAGCTAGATGGACCAAGGAGTATGCTGTCCGACTCTGGATTCAGCACAGCTCTAACCAGGTGCTGCTCAATACCATCAAGACCACGGTCCCTGAAAACAAGAAGGATGTACCTTCTACTTCATAACTAACTTATACTCTCTTTTTACACTGATCACAATACATCACAAACATTGAGTTCAGAGCGTTTGGCCAACTGTCAGCTTCATCTGAAATACTTTATACCAGTATTTACCTCCTTAATGGTTACCACGCCTCTGCACTTCCAGCATTATTTCTGTCTAATCAATAATCTAGGTGTCAGTGTACTGTTTGGCCATTCCATGCAGTTTTACTTTCCTCCGACACCTTCTGTTCAGGCTGGAGCATTATAGGCTTTACATCAGGTTTGCTACTGAACTACACATATATACAGGCATAAATTAACAATTCACATTCAATTTTCATTAAAAGATACTGAATGTTTCAAGCTTACCACAATTCATGGAAACAAACACAGATACGTTGATTAGCAATGAATTCTGGCACAATTACTGGCACAAATTCCCATCTGCTTATGTTCCAGGCTTTTATTTAACACAAATATGAGCTGGCTTCAACGCACTGTTGCTTTATCAAGCTTATTTGCACTAGTGGTCTCGAACTAACGCTCCTAAGTGAGTATATCAGCGAGTCTGGCCAATCGAGCCACGTTTCGACAAGGGTTTGAAAAAAATTTTAACTTCCTACGTCTCCCCTAACAACCAGGATAGCATTTATAGCCCGACTAATCGTGTTTAGCCTTACATATCGTTCCAGCCAATCAGTTCAAATGTAACTTGTGGCCCATTTCCCGTACAATGGTGGTGAAAAAAAATCTACCACTGAGCGATTCTGATTTTGGGTGTTGTCTGACAGCACTATCATTTTATTTTGGCTATAACTTGTTAATTCCTAGAATATTTGCATAACGTTGTACATATTCTTTGTCAGCAAACCCTAAGGAGCCCAAATATCCAAATTTAAAAGAGCTAAGTGGCTGCGTTCAAAATATGCAATTTCTAGGATAGTCGTGTAGTTGTTTTTTTTTTTTTTTGTGAGAACCGCCACCTGTCCTGCTGTACTGTCAGACTAATGTCAGGATTTCGGACATAAAACAGTAGAATGTCAGGTTTCCCCAATAAGCGTTTTTCAGATTTTAAAACCTAACTCTGGGAAGGGTAGTGAATTTATCACTGTCCGTCTGAAAAAAAGTTAGTGCATGTAGTCTTACACGCGTGATGGCAGCATTTGTGTATCGCGCGACGCGTGTTTAGTGTTCGGCTTTCTGCCTCTCCCTTCTCGCTATCCTTTAGTCCATCTGTCTTTTGTTTTTGGTAACATAGTGTAGAAAAATACATGAATGGAATTTAAAATTTAGGTCAACTTGCATATTTCAAGGTTTTTCTTAGAAAGGCAGCACATTTTATTGTGTGTTTGGGAAACGCGTGTATGTTGCAGAAGGCCTTTAATATCAACGTGAAACGTTACAATTTGCCGACGAAGTAGAAAAGAAGGGGGATTTCGAGTACTGTCATTGTGACAGCACTGTTCTTTACCATTCTTCTTCCTTTATTAATTTTATTTGTTAGGCTTCATATTTACCTAATAATTTATATATGTGGATTAGAATATTCCACGACATTAATTAACCAGTGTACAGTGTGCCCCGTGTAGTTCACGGTGGTGCCTGAAGAGACTGATAAAGAATAGGACTACTATATCCCCAGTAATGTTGTACAAAACGATTAATGTGCGGTTGTGCTTGAGTATGACAATCTTATATTGTAGAATAAAGTGCTACATAAGTCACCATTGTAAGTGCATGTGACCGCTTGTTGAAAAGAGCATGTGACCGCTTGTTGAAAAGAGCATGTGACCGCTTGTTGAAAAGAGCATGTGACCGCTTGTTGAAGACTTCCTGCACAGAGACCATCTGGATTAGTTGCTCTATGCTCTGTCAGGAGCATAAAGGACAATGAAAATGATGATACAAAAGGAGAAAAATGATTAGGAAGCCGCGGTAGCGCAGTGGTTAGTCCACTGGCTTCCTAGCTCGGTGGTCCATGGTTCGATCCCCACTCTGGGAAGGTTAAGGCGGCCGGCGTGATGCTGACCACATCACTCCTAGTGCGCAGATGGTCAAGAAAATATGGGCCTAACACCATATTCCCAATATGCCTCAATGGGCGTGTAACGGGATCCTTTACCCTTTACCTATAGGCACCAGGTATCATAATTTAACCCATCAGAGACTGAACATGAAATTTTGACCCATAATTTGTTCAGTATGTTCATAAATACACAGACAAGCTAGATAAATGGATAGATAGACAGGCGTATATATAGCCAAACAGACAGAAGAAAATGTAATTAAAGATATCCATATCCGTATCCATATCCATAAATGCAGTGGAATCTTAAACGGTAAATGTAGTACCATAGTAGATACTGTCGTAGGGCTGTGAAGTGTTAGAGACTTCACCATACTAGGTCCAGCGTCGAAAGGTGGCGTGATCAGTTCTCTTTCACTCTGCATTTTCCTTCTCTAACTCTGGGTAGACTGGAGCGTGACGATAACGGGATTCGAACCCGGTACTTTTGCCGCGAGATACCAATGCTCTAACCACTATGTCAATCTAACGTTCTCAGTGGAATCTTAACTATTGTTATATACTATTACCCTGTGTGGTTTCTGGGGGCTAGTTTGGAGAGAATAGAACAGCTGCTGTTTCAGATATGTCGTAATAGTAGACTAAAAGAGGTTGGGCATGGTGTTAGCAGTGTCACTATCTACGTAATTACTGTAGACGCCACCATTGCAATAACAGGAAGTGTTTTTTTGGATTCCTAGAACAGGGGACACAACTAAAGTAGTGCCCAAAGTTCCTTCTTCGACTTCTTGGATCGTTAGCCCCTGACTGACAAAGCAGTCAGCGGTCATCACGCCTGGTTGCGTCTTGTAGGGCAGCAACAAACTGTCCCCATTTTGCTCGATCGGTGGCCATCCTTCGTGCCAAAAAAATCGAAGAATTTTCCTTACGCAGGTTGTGTGGAACGAGGATAATTTGGACATTTCCTTTTCTGTTACTCTCCATCACTCCGCGCCATACAAACTCTCCATCACTCCGCGCCATACAAAAGTACAGAAAGTACGCAGCTCTTGTATAATCTTAATTAGGTGTTTGTGCTGTAGTCGGAAGATTTTCAAATGTTGTTTAGATTTGCAAAGGCTGTTCTGGCTTTATTCGTTCTGTTACTGGCGTATTTGCTTGTTCCAGCGTCTGGTGTTACTATGCTTCCTAGATATTTAAATTTATTTGTTTGTTCCAGCTTTTGGTTTCTTATTTTTATGGGCTCAAGATTTATTACATTGGGTGTCATAATTTTTATCTTCTTCAGATTGATATTCAGTCCCACTTGTTGGCTGTATTTATTCAGTCTTTTTTTTTCTTGGATGTGCTGATGTGAATGTGAGAGTAGCGCAATATCGTCTGCGCATTCTAGATCTTTCAGTGGGGTGAACGTTATCCATCTTATTACTCTAGGGGTATCATCTGTTGTCTGGCGCATCACCCAGTCTATGGCAGTTAAAAATAGAATGGACATCCCTGTCGTACACCTGTTTTCACTTCGAAAGTAAGATTGTTCATCCCAACACTGCTTGCAGAGTTAGCATAGAGACTTTTTAGGATGCAAACAATACAATTAGCGACCCCGTAAGCCCTTAGTATTTTCCATGAGCTATCCATGTGTATGCTGTCAAAAGCCTTTTCAACATCGACCAAGTTTCTATATAGTTGTCTTTGCCATTCTGAGCACTGCTCTATTATGTTCTTGAGGGTGAAAATATGATCTGTGCATCTTCTGTTCTTTCTGAATCCTGCTTGTTCCTTCCTCAGTTTATGATCTACTGCTTTTGAAATTCTGTGGATAATTATCCTGCCCAATATTTTGCTGGGAACTGAGAGGAGCGTACTTCCTCTCCAGTTGTTGCAGTCTGTAAGGTCACCCTTTTTTGTTAAATTGATAATTATTCCTTTGTTTCATACAAGTGGGGTTGTTTCCGTTTGCCAGATTTCTGCAAAGAGTGGTTCTAAGAGTTCTGCTGACAATTCAGGCTCAGTTTTAAATAGCTCTTGACCAGGGGGTTTTCCATTCTTCAACCCTTTGATTGCTGTGATGGTTTCTTCCTTTCTTGGAACATCTGTATTGATATCCAGGTCATTTTCAGCCGCATGAATGTTCAGCTGCATCTCAGATGATGTCTTATTGAACGTTTCTCTGAAGTGTTCTGCCCATCTTGCATCTTGCCCTGTTCTGTGGCAATAAGATTTACCTGCTTGTCTCTTACAAGTGTAACATTGTTTGCACTCCTTTTTCCGCTGATGATTTTTGTTATTTTGTATACTGTGCGTTGTTCATTCCCCAGTGCTGCTTCTTTGCCTGTCTTGCAAGGCCTTCTGTGAAATTCCTTTTGTCAGCGCGGGTTAGACGTTTTAATTCCTTGTTCAGCTGACTGTACTATTTAGTGTACATTTCCGTTAACCTAAGGGACTTCGCTTCTGATTTCTTTCTTTTGATAACAGTTCTAGTTTTCAATGTTGCTAGTGCTATCCAATCTTTTTTTCTCTCTTTAAGGAACATTGAGGAGAAAAAAAAAAACTGGTAGATTTTGGAGTTTGGTTTGCCACGTCCTTAGAAGACACCCTGACAATATCTTCAGACCTGCCATGCTGTGGATTCCGAAAGGAAAGAGAAAGAGACGATGGCCGAGAGCAATGTGGAAAAGAACTGTGGAGGCAGAGATGCCAAGCGTGAACCAGAGATGGGACACCACATGAAGGATGGCTATCGACCGAGCGAAGGGGAGACAGTTTGTTCCTGCCCTACAAGATGTAACCAGGCGTAATGGCCACTGATTGCTTCACCAGTCAGTGGCCAAGGACCAAAGAAGAAGAAAGAAGAAGAAAAAAAGGAAGATGAAATTAGTCAACACACGGAGGATCTCAGCACAGTGCTCGAACTCCGTAGCACCAACGAGAATCCCAGTGTGTATATACAGGAATCGCACGTTCTAAAAAATAATTTTATGGTGGGTAGGATTCCTAATTTTGAAATTTTGCCAGGGCAGCGACCGTATGGCCTACTCTTTACGATTTCCAACTGCCGAAGGATTTTTAACGTTCGCCACCTGCACACGAGACCTTATGTTTTTTCGCCCGTATCCGAGAAGGCTAGACATTTAATCTCAATACCCATAAAAGGTCAGGGGGCAAATATGACATCACTTAGAACCTTACTTACTTACTTAGTCGTTCCCCTTCTACCGTGAGGTGTAGAGGTTTGGAAGAGAGAGCGCCAGACCATTCTATCAGCTGTCTTCTTCCTGGCCTGGTTCCATTCTCGTCCTCGGTCCTTCAAAGATTGTCTAATGTTGTCCTCCCAGCGGACTCTGGGTCGTCCTGGAGGTCTGGATCCCTGGCTCTTTGTTTCCCATGCTTGTCGTGGTAGCCGATCTTCTCCCATTCTGCAGACATGGCCAAACCATCTTAGTTGGGACTGTTCTATTTGGGTCTGCAGCGGATGGGATTTTAGGCCTTGACGGATCGTCTGGTTGCGGACCATGTCTCTTCTTGTTACTTCAACCACTTTCCTCAGATACCTCATTTCTGAGGTTTGGATCTGGCTTTTGTGGGTTGTAGTCATTGCCCACGACTCGCATCCATATGTCAAGACTGGGACATAGGTGGAGCGGTATACAGCCATCTTCGTTTTCTTACCAACCTCTTTCTTGCTGAGGAATCCACGATTTATGGCCTGAAAAAGTCTCCCAGCCGCTGCTTTTCGAGTGGCCAACTCTTCTTTGATGCCTCCCTTTCGGTCTATAATAGCTCCGAGATATTTAAAGTGGTCGACCTGCTCCAGGACCTGTTCACCCAACATAATCTGATGTTTTCTTTCTTCTCGTGATATCACCATGGATTTTGTTTTAGAGCTGCTTATGACCATCCCTCTCTTCTCCAGCTCTTCCTTCCAGACTTGCAGGTTGGATTGGAGATGTGCCTCTGATTTAGCAATCAGGGCAACATCATCAGCAAATGCCAGCTCCGAAATATAGACCTGTCTCAACTTCCAGTACCCCACTGAATACTTTCTTGTTCTCTCCTTACATGCCTTGATGACATCGTCCATAAGGAGTATGAAGAGGTAAGGTGATAGGATATCACCTTGTCCTACACCAGTGGTGGTCCTGAACTCTTCTGACTTATGGTTTGCTGTCCTCACATAATTTCTGCAAGACTTGTAGAAGCTCTGTATAGCATGAATCAGAGGTGCTGGAATATTCTTCCTTGCCAAACAGTCCCAAAGTTTGCTCCAGGGGACCCTGTCAAACGCCTTTTCCAGGTCTATGAAACAAAGATGGATCTCACTCTTATACTCAAGGGCCTTTTCACTCAGCTGTCTGAGTGTGAAGATTAGGTCTTGAGTACTTCGGTTTGCTCGGAATCCGCACTGGACCTCATCCACTTGTGGCTCAGCTAGGCGTCGGAGTCTCTGCTCTAGGATTCTAGAGTAGATTTTACCAGGGACACTGAGAAGGGATATGCCTCTATGGTTTCCACATTGTCGATTGTCACCCTTTTTTTGAAAATTGGTGTTATGATGGCAATCTCCCAATCCTTTGGTATGGTCTTGTTGCACCATGCTGCCTGTAGGACCTTTAAGAGTAATAGGTCGCCTGATGCTCCCATGTACTTAACAATTTCTGGTGTTATACCATCATGCCCTGCTGCTTTGCCCATCTTGATTTTCTTTAGTGCTGCCCTCAGTTCTTCCATCTTTATGTCATCTTCACCATCATTGGTTTTCTCTTCTGTGCTAGTGGTTATCGTTTCTGATGCTTCACCATGCTCACCATCCAGGAGTTCTGAGAAATATTCTTTCCATCTTTCCATTACTTCCTTCGGGGCAGTAAGCAATTTGCCTTGCTTGTCCTTTATAAATTTGAGAGGGCATTGTTTTTCCTTCCTCATGTTCTTTAGGGTCTTATAGAACAATTTCTGGTTTTCTTGTGCATCCTTTTCTAGCTTTTCTCCAAATTCTTCCCAGGACTTCTGTTTTGCTGCTAGCACTTTGTTCTTTGCTTCTGTTCTGAGTGTCACATATTCTCTATATTTTTCCATTTGTCCTGTTGTGTTTTTAGCTCCTAAGTATTGTTTCCATGCCATTTTCTTCTTTCTTATTTTCTCTTTGACTTCCTCTGTCCACCAAGGTGTCCTCTTTCTCTTGTTCCCAAGTCGGACTTCACCGCATGCTTCTGCAGCAGCTGTCTTTATGATATCCTTGAATTTATTGCAGAGGGTTTCCAAGTCATCAGGTCGTTCTTCTGTGTTGCTCACTGCTGTAGCAATAAGCCCCTGATATCTGGTCTTAATTTCTGGCTCTCTCAGCTTGTAGGTCCTAATGCTCATTTCTCCTGCTCGTTTACTTGGTTTCTTGCGTGATGTTGGGCAGTTCCTAGGCTGAGCAACTCTTTCAGTTGTTCGTTTGATTGTTAGCAGGTAGTGATCACTTCCAATCTCTGGCCCCCTCCAGACTCTTGCATCTCGGACATATCTGAATGAGCTTCTCCGAACAATGGCATAGTCGATCACTGACTTCTCATTCTTGGTTGGTTCACATCTAGTGTATGCATGTATGCGCTTATGGGGGAACTTTGTGTTTGTAATGATCAGATTCTGCTCACTGCAGAATCTAATGAGTCGCTTTCCATTGTCATTGAGAGTATCTTCTCCATATCTTCCGATAACTCCACCCCATCTAGCATGGTCATTTCCAACTCTGGCATTAAAATCTCCGAGCATGATAACTTCATCTCGGCAGTCATCCACTGTCCTTTGAAGCAGCTCGAAGAATTCCTCCTTGACCTCTGCTCTCTCATCCTCATTTGGCCCATACACTATGACCAGGTTGACTATGGTTTCTCCTTCTTTTAGTTTTACAACCATAATGCGCTCCGAGACAAAGTTCCATCCCTTGATACTATCTTTTTGATTTTGGGCCACAATGCAACCCACGCCCCCTTTTGCTCTTTCAGATATGGGTACACCACTGTAGAGCAACGTGTTGCCATCGAGATCCATGACTCCTTGTCCTTTTTTCTTCGTTTCCGTTATAGCCAGGATTTCTAGTTTTGCTTTCCTCATCTCTTCCACCAGCTCCTCTTCCTTCCCATTTATACTTCTTGTGTTCCAAGTTCCATAAGTCGTAGTCCGTAGTCCGTTCCAGTTCGTCGCCTTTAGAATCAGTCCGGTTTTCTCTCTTGTATTGCTCGTAATCATAGTTTAAGACAAACAGGTGATTGGCCTGTTGTGCCTTTGCATGGTGGAGGGGCTGCCTCCTTATGGCCTCCATGCAGGCCGCCCTCCTCCTTTTTCATCCGGGCTTGGGACCGGCATAGGCGGAGTTCACTTAGAACCACTGGTTCTAAAAAACAAAATAAATAAAAAAAAATCCATCAATTATATTCCCTGGACTGGGAGCGAACCCGGTACCTTTAGAATTAGAGGCGGACAGCATACCTTTAAGCCACTCCAACCCCACGTGCACATATTACGAATGGATAAAACATACACTCCCACAAGGTTGGCAAAAGAAAGCTACAGGAAAATTAGGAACCTCTAGCGCACAGGGAAACACCGAGAAGAATGAAAGAGAAGGACACAAGGAAAACTGGAAAAACCTGAGATTAAATTATTCAGTACCGTACAAGACATTTCTCAGTGGGTTAAATTTCTCATTGACCTGTAACCAACATGAGTTAGGAGAAAGAAGAAAACACTGCTTGTATTGTCTGCACATTCGCATGCTAGAAACTGGCAGTATTTTGTCATTTTTAAAAATTGAAAGCCATCTTATAAAAGACATGTTAAGTGAACTACTCCAAGTCCCAGACAAGACTGGCATAAATTAGCACTGCCAGAACCGCAAAAGTGCAAACATGAAAGGTACGATGAATGACTTCCCGCTCTCCAAACATGATTAGTAATCAACGTCTAAAACGCGAACCACTTGAAAATTGTTCAGTTTTAGCGCTCGTTCCTGGTGAGTTTAATTCTGAGTCGTGCGTTCATGCCGAGCAACTCGATGGTGCAACACGCGTGGCGAGACTTGCACGTTTGTGTTTTCAGTATCAGGAATTTGTTTTGTTGCTCTGAACAGGATGTTCTAACTTCTATGACGTCTTTATTATTATTATTATTATTATTATTTTTATCATACATTTAATTATTCCAGCCATTTTTCCCCTCACGTATTTTATCCACGCAGACTTTTTATTGTTGGTTATCTTGTACAGATTTCGGTCACTGTTAGTTGAAAAAGGTGGTAAAATGTTGTAATATGTAGTTACTGCTGACACCTTGTAATTAAAGTAAATCCTGCAAAGATAAAGTATAACAGTGGGGAAAAACAAATAACCTATAATATAAGCGAACGTGAGAAATAAACATGTTTTAGTTAGTGCAATAGAAACACAGGAAACAACAACAATTGAAAACCGCCTGCTGATGTGAAAACATAAAAGCAGGTATCAAAAATAAATATTGGAAAATAGATAAAGACAGAAATAGTTAAAATTAAAAAAAATTCTTCTTAGCTAAGAGAATGCCCTAAAGATATTAATAAAATACTAGAGATCAATAGCATATTATCGAAGAGGAAACATCAGCTGGTTTGATACTGCGAGTCGGCAGATTACAATGCAGTTATAACTGTAAAGAAAATACTAAAAATCGAATCCATGGATTGCCATACAATTATGCACAGCATTATATTTCGCTGGTTTACGTGATTGGAAAAAAAAAAAAAACAAAAAAAAAACGAAGGTATTGTTTACACTTAGCGAAAAAAAAAATGTTTACACTTTTAAAAAGTAGCATTTTTAGCACTGATTTTTTACAAACGTCAATTACAACCCACGGATGCCTCTCATTTGCTTCCGTCACACGTCACCGCTCGCACTATACAATGTATTACTCCACAGGCGCACGTGCGTGAGTTTCTCCATCACGCGCCATCGGACGTAATATGTCATGACATTAGCTCAAAAGACCGAACTCAGTTTTTTTTTTCATCTTCTACCTGTCGAATTGTTTTTTCCTCTGCGGTAACTGGAAGAGATTATTTTTCACTTTTTACCCGTCTGAAAAGACCCCAGGAAGTATTGTCGGCACCGGCACCATCTACCATAATAAAGTAGCTGTTGGCGAGGCGTACTAGCTCTCAGTTGACCACTGTTACCTAACATTATACGTGTGCTCACATCAGATTTAGCAACAACAACAAATATAGACAGCTTTTTCGGGGCCCAGCTTTGCTTTGTTATATTAATCAAGATTAGCTAAAATTGATTTACATCATGAGAGAACATGGTAGAATTACATTCTCCTCCCCCCTCCCTAATCGCTTGCACGCGCGCACACATACACACAACCTTAAGGCTAATTTATTTTGGTTTTTTTTTTCGGCACTCTACATCAGCGTTCGTCATTTTGATAATGTCAGAATAAAACACCAGGAAAAGAGAAAGCCAACAAAAACCTCCAACAGGTCTGATTTAAAAAAAAAAAAAAAACAAAACAAAAAGCGACGTGAAAACTCTTTCCATCACCAGCTAAAGAGTCGATTTTAAAACAGAAAGGGACAAACTCAAGTAGAGCATATCAAGACAAAAGCGCCACCCTGTTACAAAAGGCATTCAATTTTTTTAATGGGTTTTCCTATTTTGTTTAAACCGGGAAAATGAGTCTAGTTATGCAAATATCACAAAACGCAGAACAGAATTATTAACGAAATTGATTTTGCAGGTGTTTCTAGTCGCCCAGGATTAAAGAAGTAAAGGCCTCGATAAGTGATCAATTTCAGCCCATCAATAGCTTTTAGACTTGAAAAGATAAAGGCCGAACTTAAGATTTGTGAGAGCAAATTTGTACTGTTGCACAGTGACACTGAAGTGTTTTTATTGTTTATGGGATTTTCTTCCCGGGGGTGTTTCGAGACAGATTGCGAGCGAGAGGCAGTTATTATACACAGGGTATGTAACTTTCTACATATATATTTTCTCTCTCTTTGGTATCTCTCGTGTCTCTGAAAACAAGTGTTTTACAGTAAGTACGGTACTGCCCTACACCATGTATTGCTATGTTTAAGATGAAGAAAGGCAACATCAGTGCCTTTCGTAAGGATAGCAGTGACTTATAAAAACATTCGCTAGTGTCTCATATTAAGGACACACTTTAATATCGTACATTAAGAACATTTGTTAATGCATTGTGATAGGGTGGACGAGATGATGATGATGCTGTTGTGATATGTGATCACCTTCTTGCACACTCGCAACCGACCCGATCAACAATAAAACTCTGATTCTTAAGGCAGGAGCTGTATTTATTCATACAACCCAGTCAGTGACCAAGCGCATGAAGCAAACATTAAACAAATAAAACAAAGCAAACAAAACAAAACACCCAGCCAGTGCTCGATTGCTAATCTGAAGACGCAAACAAAGCAACGACTGGTTAAAATTATACTAGTTAAATAATGAGAAACAGGCCACCTTACACACTCAACTATCACACACACTCATGCATGTCGTCCAATGAGACTAGTATGGTGTGGTGCATGAGGCTGGCAATCTCACCATGTAACACAGCTTGCTACCGAAACCACTACTGCAGGAGCATCTGAATGCTTTGTGAGGGCTTCATGTGGATACCAGCCACATTGGTGGCCCCATGCTCCATAAGGAGCGAGAAGAGAAATATATATCTCAAAGTGAGCCCATGTGCTCTCACAAACCATTCTACACATAACCATAATTAAATAAAATATAAAATGGACATAAAATAATATTCAACTATATGTACAACGAATACTCTCCTTAATGGACATAAACCACCACCTCGCAACTGATCCATCTCAATATTCATCCCTGCACTCTGAAGCATGTCGTAAATGCCGACTGATGAGATTGGGAACTCATAATATAAAACACATTGTTACAGAAACAACCACTGTAATAGCATAACAATGCTTCTTGTGAGCTTGTGATGGACACCAGTTGCATTGGTGTTTCCATGCTCCGCAAGGAGCAAACAGAGAAACACCTGTCTCAACGTGCCTTATGCACAAAGGAGTGGTATTGCGCTCACCAGAAATCTAAATACCTAAAGCTAGATTCATCTTCTTAAAGGGAACTTTAGCACTACAAAACTGTGTACACAACAGATGTAATTAAACTAATCTCAAAGTAACCCATTAAATATATACAGTAGAATTATCAATTATCGTGAAATACACTTTAACCTAAATTATCTCTTCCATTACTGAAGAAAATTACATTAACCTGCCTTCACCCGCCTTCACCCACGTGTCAATTCACACAATATAATCACCCACGTGTCAGTTCACACAATATAAAATAACGTAACATTACTAGGCCTATAACACGTGATAACTAAGAGTGTTAACGCAGACTCACTGGCGCCTTCTTTATGCAGTTATCAACATGTGGCCCCCCGGTTGCCATCTTGCCAACAAGTTAATATTATCTAAATTACAGTCCAAGATAACATCTCTGTCCAGTTCCATGTATGAAATACTTTCATTCTATATTTGCCTTTTTTGCCCGGTCTGATGAATGAAATAATTGCTACTAAACTCTTACAGCCGCAATCTGGACTTAACACCAGTAAAATCTATCCACACATATTTTCACTCATCTATCATTTCAGAACTAAATATAATGTCCTAAAAAGAAATCTCCTCATGAAACACATCTTTTTATCTATTTCATTAAACATTAGAACAGACATGCTGAATACTAAAAATAAAACTAGATCACTAAAGCTAATCTAAATTAACTCACGTGTTCAAGGCATCTACAGATCGACTCTGGTGTCTTACTCTGGGTGTCTGACGAGATAAAGAGGCCTCTGCTAGCCAGGCCCTTCTTTATATAAGCCGCTAAGCCTAATCGCTCACTTAGTGCGCGCCGCGTATTAATTGGGCCACTCAAATAACACACGCGATTACTGCCCTAGAAGGCACGAAAACACAAATATAATCTACAGCTATTTCTAGAGCGAAAACACAAATATAACCCACAACTATTTTTAGGCTTTATTGTGGCCTAGTAATATATCTTCTACTGCGTCAGACTTTTCACATCCCAGCGATGCGGGCTCGCGTCGTCACGTGGGCTGACAGTCACGTGGGCTGCGCGCACATCGAAAATATATGGGCGATAAATATGCCATGAACTTGAAGGGGGCCTCTGGGGTGTTTTTACGGCCCCATCACATATCTCCCTCCTGAAGATGTTGTGGTCCCCACAACCTACTCTCCGCCGTTGGCCCTGCGCTTGATTCTTTCGGAGGTACCAGCCCGGCTTGTGACCCTCTTGGTCGTCATTTTCCTCGTCGTACGTTGTCGGGCTGGCAGTTGCTGTGGTCTAGAAGATTCGTCTACTTGTGCCGCGTCGCTGCTTGCTTGTGACATCTGCTTGTCAGTGCATGTAGCTGTCGACTTTGTAGGGGGATTGCTCCTGACGTGCTTTACACTCGTTTTGTATTGACGGTGGCTTACATTCCCCACAATCTGCTTTTGATGAGTCTCCTCTTCTGAACACCGATGTGCACTCCCTCCTATCTGCTTAGTACGAGTTTCCTCCCCTAGACGACGACCAATTTTCTCGGTGCCCTTAGGGTGACAGTTGTCACGGCCATCTCTTGGTTTACATACTGTAGGCAACCTGGTTGTGGCAGTACGTCTAGGGAAAGAGCTCCTTGAGGGACAGGCGGATATCAAATGTTCTGTGGACTTGCACCCAAAGGATCGTTTCGGAAGCGCGCTTTGAGGGCACTTGGCTGCAATGTGGCCTGAGAACTCTCCACAATTGTAGCACCTCAACTTGGTAGGCTTTCTCTGTGCCATGGGTCGCCTCCTACTTCCTTTACATTCTTGACCGCCAATGCCGCACACATAGACTGCTTCCATGCCCTGGACAGATGGTTTGCTATCAAACTCTACTTTCTCGTTCCTTGCCAGACTCATGAATCCCTTTCTGAAGATCTTGGTCTGATGTACGAATACATCAATACCTCCATCATCTGGCGTGATAAACCCCCGTCCCCTATGGACACTGTACACTGCAAACCCCTTGTCGCCTTGTCGGAGCAACTGCGTTTGTTGATACTGTCAGCTCACAGCTTTCCTTGTCTACAGCCTGACTCTCACATACAAGAAGGTCTAGTTGCGGTTCTTGCTCACACACCCTCTCGTAGTGCTTTGGCTGTCTCCGCGGTTGGCATGGTGCTTTCTTTCTCTGTGTCGCGAGAGGTTCAGATGTTATTAAACTAAAGGCTATCCTGGACAAATAGATGTATCAGATGATACCAGGATAGTGCCAGATAAGAGACTGGTCTTAAAAGAAATACCCCCTTCTCTGAAAAGAGTAAGGGTGTATCGACATCAAAGTAGGGTCAAGCTATGTAAATCTACAGGTATGATGATATTGGTTGAACCTGAAGATCTATCTGCTACCTCTCCAGATCCCACAATGAGTAATGGATATATATATTTGTTTGCGCGCTAATTATCTAGAGGAAAATTAAATTAGTTCTATGTAATAACTAGCAAACAGAACATTAACTTAATTAGAATAATTAAGTAAGACTGAATGAAAGTATTTACAATTTATTGTTCCTAAACCTGTTTTCTTTTGGTTAGGAAAACTTAACTCAGGTTATAAGGTAATAATAGTTGCCCATCGCAAGCGAAGATGGCGACAGCTTCAGACTTGAATTGACCTTTCTTGCAGACCTCTGTGCCGTTCTGGCAATACGAGCGCCTTGAGTAAGTTTGGGTATGATATGTATAATGTTGCATTTTATAATAAGTCTGTATTATAATAGTTTTACTTTGAGTCTTTAATACTTTTATTTTCTTTATTCTGGTTCTTTGTATTATTACTACTGGATAATCTGATCAGTGGACCTATGTGTCCACTTAACTTAATTGTAGTCTGAGACTCCTCCAATCCTGGCTGGGTTCGCACAGAATATGAACTCCAGGCTGGGATATGTAGCTTTCGTTCCAGTTTTAGGAGGAACTGTTCACCACCATGATTCCTTTCAAGTGGATGTCTCATGAACTTGCAATATTACCAGGACAAAACCTGGAATGAAAAAGACATTCGCAAAACCTGTAGGGTCCAGTAGTTTTTTCCCTACATACAGACAACATCACGTACAAACATTAAATCAGTCACAGGACAGTTACCTCAATACATCACAGCCAGTTCAATTTGATTACTCATTTCCTTAAATACATTGTATTGTTAGATCCATTCGTCTATGATTGTCTTCCATACCATAATTAGGTTAAGTACAACATCGTAAGTAACATATTGATTACATCATGGTAATATATCCTGTCATCCTATCTTATGTTCTTGAACAGTGTGTCGTTCCAATAGGAAATATTCATTCAAATACCCTAATAGACTTACAGTCGCACTTGTGCCATAATTTTTCAAATATCCTACACTGTTTCCATTTCTGGCCTGTCGTCTTTAAAACTACACACGTTGGTAAGGAACTCCGTTATACATTTGGCCTATTTTTACCGTCTCACACATCAACGAACACATAAGTGGATAAATACAGGCAAACAACATGAATATATACAAATATTTATATATATCGCTTACCATCAGGTAAAATACATAAGCTGATACTGGCTTTCAATGGTTTCTCTAGGTCTGCTTTAGGTACAGGCGGCAAAATATTAGACAGGCTATATTTGCGCTCTTCCTCGTATCGCTTATGTTTTCTTCTTCTTCTTCGTTCGCCCTGAAAAGGACGGTGGTTGCGTTGTGTCTGTTTACGCCTAAGCTGTGATATCTGCACCTTTCGGTCGACACATCCGACTTCAGCACGGCATTTTTTAGGGACCGGGTTTGCCTTCCCATTGTGATCCGCACTCGCTCAGCCAGACTGCACTGCTGCAGACTGTTTCCAGGACCACCACGTGGAGGTGGAGTGCGGTCTTGACCAGCTCTGGTTCGCTGGTCCTGATGCAAGAAGTACAGCTATGGGTCGCTGACTGCATTCACTATTGCTGCATCTTGGGATCCCGATGCAAGAATCAGCCCAAGTTCAAGGCCTTTTATAACGCTGTGCTCGACCAATCGAAATGCAGTCAAAACTGGCGTTAAGAATTTTCCCTAACTTGGTCGTTTTTCAGCCCTACTGTATAATGTGCCTAAGTTTAAATATTTATTATTTTGCTCATTTTTGGGCCGATTTCAATTATTAAAAGCTCTAATAGAACTAGGAATTGATCTCTATCGTTCTAGAAAATAATATTTTAGTTAGCCCTTTGCATTTAGATCTGTGCATACTTTAACTAACTAAATTGGGGATTACCCTGAATTAAAATTATCATTAAAACTGATTTTTCTCGTACAATAAAATATTATTATGAGGAAGTCTTTACACTAACATCTTAAGTAATATTCCCGCTATAATTTGAGCTATTCTTTTCTGTTTTCCTATCTTTAGTTTTTACGAAATAAAATATCTTCTTTCTGTCAAATACACAAAATAGGCCCTATTATCAAGCATGAAAGGTTCCTTATCACTACTAGAAAAAGGAGCGATTCTATTGGTTTTTATAATTGTACTGTATATCTTCGATATTTTCGAGCGGTAAATTTGACGTGTTGTAATACAGACCAAAATACGACACTCTGCACCTGCTCTTGTGCTGGCGAACTGGCGTGTGACAGCTGTGCCAGCTGGGACTTTAGAAGAGATACTTCTGCCTCGAGTGCGTCCTCTTCAGTGAGAACTTCTACACTGGCTACCTGCACCAGTGTATCAGGCTTTTTGCCTTCACCGAAAACATCATATTCCCTAGGCCCCTGACTCATGGCCTTGAAATTCCTGGCCATCTCATTGACTGGTGGTCGCTTACTGTAAGCTTCTACCACTATTTCCAGTAACTTCTTAGGGCTGGCCTTGGCTCCACCACGTATCCGTAATTCCCTAGAGACCATTGGTGTGACATTATTCCAGATAACGTCTACCTTGTCTTCTGCAGAAAAGGGCGCCACCTTCCACACGGCCTCTACATCTTCCACAAACTCTTGCCAAGTGGGACTTGCCTTTCCAACAAATCGCCTTACCTCCGGCACCTTCACGTATACTACCTTCATATGCTCATTGCTCGGGCCCTCACTTTGCACTACTGATGCATCTTCCTCGCACTCCCCTCTGCTCGGAACACGTGTACTCCTTGAGGCCATCTTGATGCAAGACCGCACTGCTGGGTGTTTACACTACAATATTTGCTCTTTTGCCGTTTGCTATAGGCTCGGTGTCACTGTCTGCCTATCACTTCGCACGCAACCTACCCGACAGCCACATTGGTGGCCCCATGCTCCATAAGGAGCGAGAAGAGAAATATATATCTCCAAGTGAGCCCACGTGCTCTCACAAACCATTCTACACATAACCATAATTAAATAATAATAAAATGGACATAAAATAATATTCAACTATATGTACAACGAATACTCTCCTTAATGGGCATAAACCACCACCTCGCAACTGATCCATCTCAATATTCATCCCTGCACTCTGAAGCATGTCGTATATGCCGACTGATGAGATTGGGAACTCATCATATAAAACACATTGTTACAGAAACAACCACTGTAATAGCATAACAATGCTTCTTGTGGGCTTGTGATGGACACCAGTTGCATTGGTGTTTCCATGCTCCGCAAGGAGCAAACAGAGAAACACCTGTCTCAACGTGCCTTATGCACAAAGGAGTGGTATTGCGCTCACCAGAAATCTAAATACCTAAAGCTAGATTCATCTTCTCAAAGGGAACTTTAGCACTACAAAACTGTGTACACAACAGATGTAATTAAACTAATCTCAAAGTAACCCATTAAATATATACAGTAGAATTATCAATTATCGTGAAATACACTTTAACCTAAACTATCTCTTCCATTACTGAAGAAAATTACATTAACCTGCCTTCACCCACGTGCCAATTCACACAATATAATCACCCACGTGTCAATTCACACAATATAAAATAACGTAACATTACTAGGCCTATAACACGTGATAACTAAGAGTGTTAACGCAGACTCACTGGCGCCTTCTTTATGCAGTTATCAACATGTGGCCCTCCGGTTGCCATCTTGCCAACAAGTTAATATTATCTAAATTACAGTCCCAGATAACATCTCTGTCGAGTTCCATGTATGAAATACTTTCATTCTATATTTGCCTTTCTTGCCCGGTGTGATGAATGAAATAATTGCTACTAAACTCTTACAACCGCAATCTGGACTTAACACCAGTAAAATCTATCCACACATATTTTCACTCATCTGTCATTTCAGAACTAAATATAATGTCCTAAAAAGAAATCTCATGAAACACATCTTTTTATCTATTTCATTAAACATTATAACAGACACGCTGAATACTAAAAATAAAACTAGATTACTAAAGCTAATCTAAATTAACTCACGTGTTCAAGGCATCTACAGATCGACTCTGGTGTCTTACTCTGTGTGTCTGACGAGATAAAGAGGCCTCTGCTAGCCAGGCCCTTCTTTATATAAGCCGCTAAGCCGCTAAGCCTAATCGCTCACTTATTGCTCTAGAAGGCATGAAAACACAAATTTTTTTTTTTTTTTCCTTAACCAGCGGCACTTGCGCGCCGCATACTAATTGGCTTCGCCACTCAAATAGCCGTACACAGTCAAATTTCCGGCGATTATTTCTTCAAACGCCGACTCCATGAAACCTGGTCGCCAGTACAACGCCGAAGCCATTACACCAGCGCGGCTCCCGAAAACACAAATATAACCCACAGCTATTTCTACAGCGAAAACACAAATATAACCCACAACTATTTTTAGGCTTTATTGTGGCCTAGTAATATATCTTCTACTACGTCAGACTTTTCACATCCCAGCTATGCGGGCTCGCACCGTCACGTGGGCTGACAGTCACGTGGGCTGTGCGCACATCGAAAATATATGGGCGATAAATATGCCATGAACTTGAATGGGGCCTCTGGGTTTTTTTTTACGGCCCCATCACAGTCTTATATTACAGATGTCTTATAAGAAAATTCGCTATAAGAACATTCGGTAATTTTATATTAAAGATAAAAATGTCTTATAAGAACCTTCGCTAATGTCTATAATGCTTTAATGTCTTATCTTAATGTTCATTCGCTGATGTCTTTTATTAAAGATAATGTCTTATAAGAACAATCGCTAGTGTCTTATATTAAGGCCATTCACTAATGTCTTTCATTAAAGATACGAGTAATTTGAGTCTTAGAAGAAAATTCGCTACCGTCTTATATTAAGGAAATTCACTAATATCTTTCATTGAAGATAACAATATATTATAATAACATTCACTAATGTCTTACATTAAGAACATTCGTTAATGTCTATAACAATGCCTTATTGTTAACTCGTTAATAACACGTCATGACGTTAATAATGCCTTGACGTTAAGAACACTTTTTAATGTCTTATATTAAAGATAACAATGTTTTATAAGAACATTCAGTAGTATCTTATAATCAGTGGCGTACTAAAGGGAGGGGGGGGGGGGTGCAAGGTGACAGCCAGGAAGGGGGTGCCATCGTACACTATTACGATCGTACTTACTGTAAAAAATATTCTTGCAAGTGTGTTTCTTTATGTACTCGGGGTGCCAAAGGTTGGATCCGCCCTGGGTGCCAACTATTTTAGGGACGCCTCTGCTTATAAAAAAGACAAAAATATCTCATAAGAACTTTCATGTCTTATAATAACGACAACAATGTCTTATTAGACATTCGCTTATGTCTTACCTTCACTAATAATAATAATAACAACAGCCCCTTCAGTCATAACTGACTGGGAATGCGCCCCTGAGGTGACAGCCCTCAGCTGCTTATTTTCCTGGTTATTTTCGACGTTTTCTCTCTTTTGCTTGTTGTGTTTCTTTTCGCTCAGTCTGAGGTGGCGCCGTAGATAGCATCGCCACTTGGTGCGATCAGCAGCTTCATCCTCCCACGTTGCTGGATTTATGTCCAGTGCCCTCATGTCTCTCTTGCACACATCTTTGAACCTCAGCTGCGGTCGCCCAACTGTTCTTCAGCCATCTGCTAGTTGGCCATAGAAGATATCTTTTGGAATGCGACCATCTTCCATGCGGCAGACATGGCCAAGCCAGCGTAGTCTTCGCTGTCTAAGCAGTGTAAACATAGCCTATAGGGTGAAGCTGGAGTGTCCTCTCCAGGGCGCAAGCTTGGACACACTTATATGGAGATCAAGCTGTTGCCCATGCAGCATGTTCCCCTCTCCACGTAGCCGGTAGGTCCAAAGGAACGGCAGTGGCCGATACAGTTTGGTACCAGCCACGTCGCAGGAGTTGCCAGAATAATGTCGAATCAACATTAGACTGCCTTACGGACACCGACTCCGGATTTATCCTCAGGGTTTATTCCCGAAGCATATTCCATTAATGGATATTTCCCGCAAGGCAGCGGTGGTTTGAATTCAGAGTTCCTTCTCTTAGATAAGTTACCGACCAAGAAGTTAGCTAATAGTTCCACATTCTCGTTCATCACACCTAATCCATGCTTTCCCATGATTTCTTCAAAGCCGGTGTTGTCTGTTCCTATTTTCGCGTGTAGGTCCCCCATCAAAATTGTAATGTCCTTTCTTTTCTTTTTGTCCAAGACATTTGTAGTCTTTTTTGGTAAAACGTGTTTTGCGTGATGGGGTAACCAGCCCCATTCCCAACCCTCCTTAGTCGCTTTTTACGACATGCATAGTAGGGTACAGTGTTACTATTCTTTGCTCAACTTTCGGGCCCAAGTAACACCCGGGTGTGTGTATGTGTGTGCATACATATATATATATATATATATTTATATCGATACAGTTCTGCTACAATTAGAATCAACGTGGCAAAATCAGTGCCATTACCTGGCAATATGCGACAAAATTACCTCTCTTTAAACGGTCCTTCAACGATTACAGTTATTATATACTAGCTGTAAGGACCCGGCGTTGCCCGAATTTTTCCTAGTTACTGTGTAGGAAACAAATGAAATGTCAAAATAAAATTAAAATATTTTGATATTCGAGTGAAAATGAACTTTAATTTATGTTAATGACTACCGCTTTAAGTGACTATCCTCGTGCCTTGTTTACAGAAATTGCAAATACAAGCCGCACAAAATACTGTTATTCCTTATGGTTCTACCAGTAGAGAGATTTCACTTTTGCTTTTTAATTTGCTTCCGAATATTTCCAAAATACTCTTATTTCTCATGATGGAATCGAAGGACAACTTACAGAACCGTTTAGGATTAGAACGGGAGTGAGACAGGGATGCCTCTTGTCTCCATTTCTTTTCTTACTAGCAATAGATTGGGTTATGAAAACATCGACATCACACAACAGAAATGGAATTCAGTGGAATCTGACTAAACAGCATGATTATCTGGATTTTGCAGATGACTTGGCTCTTCTGTTCCATAACCATAATTAGATGCAAGAAAAAATGAAAATTCTCGATGAGAGGTCACAACAAGTGGGCCTGAAAATACACAGGGAAAAGACAAAGATTATGAGAATAAATGCAAGAAATGATAACAAGGTTGAACTTGAAGAAACACCACTAAAAGATGTAGAATCGTACGCATATCTTGGAAGTAATATAGACAAAGTTGGAGGGACAGACAGTGATATCAAGATAAGAATACAAAAAGCAAGAGGAGCTTTCATTGCATTGGGAAACATATGGAGAACAAGAGAAACCAAGTCTAACACAAAAATAAGAATCTTCAACTCAAATGTGAAGTCCGTCCTATTGTATGGCTCTGAGACATGGAGAACAACAAAAACAACAACCAAAAGCTACAAACTTTTGTAAATGGGTTCTTGCGTAGAATAGAAGGACTGAAATGTTATGACAAAGTCACAAATGTGGAATTGATGACAAGAACCAGACAAGTGCCAGTGGAACAAGAGTTGAGAAGAAGACGCTGGCGATGGATAGGACACACATTGAGGAAACCTGTTGATAGCATTACAAGGCAGTCCTTGTTCTGGAATCCTCAGGGAAAAAGAAGAAGAGGTAGAACAAAAAACACACGGAGAAGAGAACTGGAAACAGAGGTGAAAATGATGAGGAAAACATGGAAAGAACTTGAGCGGATGGCACAGGACAGGAAGACTTGGCATGTATTTGTTGAAGGCCTATGCTCCTTGGGAAGCTAAAGGGTATGGATTGATTGATTATGATGGAACCGCAAAAGCAATTTTATTCTGCTTCCGAGTTTTACAAGAAGTAAATTAATAAGACACATTTTCCCTTTCCGACCTGGCGCACCAAGAAAGAATAGTCCAATTAATCATTTTTTAACGTTCTTACTATTGTTTTTCGTAGCACGTTCTGTTCAAACATATGCATTATTGCTTGTAAAAAAACATGAGTATTATTTTCTGTCATACATACTTCAAATATAAAAGACACAGTGATTGTGTTGAGTTGTATTTTTTAAACAGAAGTTTCTCATTTCGGTGAGACACGACCCGTTCAACCGAGACACACGGATAACGCCTGTTATATTAGGACACATGTCTAAATAAAGATCTTTCGTTTTGGTGTTTTGTTTAGCTTTGAGCTAGTATATTTTTTTTAAGTGCCAAAAATAAAAATAAAACTTAAATATTGCCTTACTTTGGCGAGGCGCACCCCGTTTGAGACTGGCACATGTACAATTATAGAAGACCCTTTGGTCCAGCAATGTGATAAAGACCCTCTTCTGTTATAAAAGATATTGCAGTATGTTTCAGTTATGAAGTGCTTAGTCTTCGAAATACTATGTAATATTTGGTAAATAAACAGAAACTTCTTTGTAAAATGTAATTAAATTTGATATAAAAAGTAATAATAACCTTTAAATACTACATCAACGTAATTTTATTTTATTTTTGCATAAAGCATTAGTGTATGTTTAAATAATTTAAATTGCTATGTAAAATAAAGAAACGTAGAGTTGTAAATTACGACATTTTAGTAATAATTTTTACCATTTTGATTGTTTCCATTGATTCATAATTTTACCATTTGGATTGCTTCCCTTGATTCAGATAGACACTGTTTACGGACCTGTTTTTACGCATAGAAAATATCGGTAGAAACCAAATTATGTTACCTAGACATGTTCTCAATTTTAGTTCTAAGCGGGGACGAAGGTTTATTTTTTTTTAAATTCCGAAGCACGGACATACCATACGTGAAAACGAATGAATGCATAAATCTGCTTTGTGAATGAAAATAAACATACACTCAAATGAATTGAATACATATTTGACAAAAAGCTACCAGCTTATTTTTTATTTTTTTTAACCAAAGCGGTAGAAACCAAATTATGTGACCTGGCAACCTGTGAAAAAATTACTTACATTTAAACGGTCCTTCAATGATCATAGCTATCTAATAATTTTGTTTTCTGCAACAACTAAAGATGTTACTATACAAATAACTTAAAAACAATTGCAACGTGAAAAAAGCGACTACCGAGTGAATTTGGTTTTTACGTATGTTGATACAGTTATTTAAACAACCAGACTAAAGCCAGGCATTTTCTAAATTGTAATACTAAACGGGGACGAAGATTTATTTTAAAAAATTCTGAAGCCACGACATACCATAAGTGAGAGCGATTGAATGCATAAGTCTGCTTTTTCAATCAAAACAAACATACATTCAAATTTTGAAAACGCATTTTAAAAATGATGTTAAAAAAAATTATACCATGTAACATTTTCATTAAGATTAAACACGCACAGTGGATGTCCATGCTCAGAGGACCTTCATTTTTTTTTGGGTTCGGTTTTTGCCTTCTTCTGTCGAGGCCCGTTCCTTTCAGCCTATTTGGTTATATCACAGCGCATTTACCTTCATTGGTTTTAATATATGTATCGATACAACTCCGATCCAATTTGAAACCGCTTGGCCAAATGAGAGCCATTAAAATTACACTTTAAAAAAAAAAAAAAAAGGAAGTGCTACAGAAAACTGTTTTTTTCTTCTATTTCCTATTAAAGTAAAAATGTTTAGTTAAACATTTTTAATTATCTTGTAAAATATGCAAACGCATGGTCATTAATAACAAACATAAAATAACAGTTTTATCATTTGTGTTACGTCCCTTGATATTTATTGGATATGTATTTATTTGATTATGGCCCCTGAGAAATAAATGGCTTCTATAAATTTCTTACGAAAAACTGTAATTAATCATAATGTCATAATTACAATATTAAATTATAAAATAACTGCATGGCGTACCACGGCGGTAACTAAAGAGCTTGTCTACCAAAGTTCATCAAGAAATAATAAGGCATGCGGATTTGTATTGTGATGGGGCCGGAAAGACACCCGGCTTCCCCCCTCACGTAAAGGCATATTTATCGCCCATATATTTTCGATGTGCGCTCAGCCCACGTGACTGTCAGCCCACGTGACGGCGCGAGCAAGCATTGCTGGGATGTAACAAGTCTTCAAGAAGATATATTAATTTAGGCCATAATAAAGCCTAAACTATAATTGTGTGTTATATTTGGTAGTCGTGTGATATATTTGAAAGTTGTGGGCCATACCTGTGTTTTCGTGCCTTCTTCTTCTTCTTTGATCCATAACCGCCGACCGTCAAAGCAGTCAGCGGCCATCACGCCTGGTGGCGTCTTGTAGGGCAGCAACAAATTGATTCCACTTTGCTCGGTCGGCGGCATCCTTCGTACAGTGCCCCAACTGTGGTTCATTCTTTGCATCTCAGCTTCCACAGTTCTCCGCCAAGTTGTTTTTGGTCGGCCTCTCTTTCGCTTTCCCTCGGGGGTCCATAGCATAGCTGTTCTTGCGATGGTATCAGGGTCCCTTCTGAGGACATGGCCAACCCAACTCCAGCGTCTGCCAGCTATGATGGTGTGCATGTCCTCCTGGTTACTCCGAATAAGTAGTTCTTGGCTGCTGATGGTGTTTGGCCAAAAGATTCGGAGAATTTTCCTTAGGCAGATTGTGTGGAAGGAGGACAGTTTCGACATTTCCTTCTCTGTTACTCTCCAACATTCCGCACCATAGAGAAGCACAGAAAGTACGCAGCTCTCATACAGTCTTAATTTGGTGTTTGTGCTGTACTGGGAAGACTTTCAAATGTTGTTGAGAATAGCAAAGGCTGTTCTCGCTTTATTCATTCTGTTGTTAATGTCCTTGCTTGTTCCGCCGTCAGGTGTTACTATGCTTCCTAGGTAAGTAAATGTGTCTGTCTGTTCTAACTTCTGGTTCCTTACTGTTATTGGCTCAGGATTGCCCACATTTAGTGTCATGACCTCCGTCTTCTTCAGATTGATGTTCAGGCCAACCTGCTGGCCATACTTATTCAGTCTATCAGTTTTGTCTTGAATGTGTTGGTGTGAATGCGCGAGCAGTGCAATGTCATCTGCATATTCCAAATCTTCCAGTGTAGAAAACATTGTCCATCTAATTCCTCTTGGACTGCCCTCTGTTGTCTGGCGCATCACCCAATCTATGACTGTCAAAAATAATGTTGTTGATAAGGGGCATCCCTGTCGTACTCCTGTTTTCACTTCGAAAGTTACATTACTCGATCCCACACTGCACGTAAAGTTAGAATAGAGGCTTTTTATAATGGAAACAATGCGGCTGGGAATTCCATAAGCCCTCAGAATTTTCCATAGGCTGTCCCTGTGTATGCTGTCGAAAGCCTTTTCAAAATCAACAAAGTTAATGTACAGCTGTCTCTGCCATTCTGAGCACTGCTCTATAATGTTCCTGAGGACAAATATATGATCTGCACATCTTCTGTTCTTTCTGAAGCCCGCTTGTTCTTTCCTCAGTTTATGGTCAACTGCTTTTGAAATTCTCTGGATGATTATCCTGCCTAGTATTTTGCTGGGAAAATTGTTTAATTGTGATAGGGTGGGCGAGATGGTGATGATATTGATGTTGTGATGTTTGATCATTCTCTTTTCACACTCGCACCGACCCGAACACAATAAAACTCTTGATTCTGAGGCAGGGGCTGTATTTATTTCTACAACCCTGTCAGTGACTACAAGCACACAAAAGCAAACATTAAGCAAACCAAACACTAAACAAACAAAACACCCAGCTAGTGCTCAGTTGCTAATCTGAAGAAGCAAACAAAGCAACGACTGGTTAAAATCATAGTTAAATAATGATACTCTCACCTGCCAAACAGTACTTCCACGCCACCTGACACCCTCAACTATCACACACGCACTCACTCATGCGTGTCGTCCAATGCGACTAGTCAGGTGTTGTGCATGAGGCTGGCAATCTCACCATAAAACACAGATTGCTACCGCAACCACTACTGCACGAGCATCTGAATGCTTCATACGGAGGCAAACCATACTGGTGGCCCCATGCTCCCTCAGGAGCGGAGAAGAGAAATATATATCTCCAAGTGAGCCCACGTGCTCTCACAAACCATTCTTCACATTACAATAATTAAATAATAATCAACAGGACATAAAATAATATTCAACTATATGTACAACAAATACTCTCCTTAATGAGAATAAACCACCACCTCGCAACTGGTCCATCTCAATATTCATTACTGCATTCTGAACATGTCGTAAGTGACGACTGGTGCGCCTGGTAACAAGCGTGTCGTATACGACCCCTGATGAGATTGGGAACTCATCACATGAAACACATCGTTACCGTCACCAAAACAACCACAGCAATAGCATCAAAATGCTTATTGTGGGCCTGTAATGGACACCAGCTGCATTGGTGTTTCCATGCTCCGCCGGGAGCAAACAGAGAAACAGCTGTCCCAACGTGCCTTACGCACGCTCTCCAGAAATCTAAATATATATTCTCACCTCAAAGAAACCCACCAAAGATATACAGTAGAACAATCAATAATCGTGAAATTCACTTAATTACAATATCAAAGAATAAAATAAAATTACTCTCACATTAAGGAATAAAATATAACTACTCTTGACTTAACACTAAAACTAAAGTCTTCACCACGTGGCCTCCCGGCTGCCATCTTGATATTTTTGCTGCCAGGTTGATATTATCTAAATTCCCGTGAAATAGCTTCATACCATATTTGCCTTTCTGATAAATGAAATAATCGCTCTTAAACTTTCACATCTATCTATCTATTTAACTCACTAAACATTAAAACAGACTCGTGCTGAATATAATTTCAGACTTATAGAACACGAATGCTAACTTCTACAAAATACGCTAACAATTATAGCTCACGTGCTCTGGTTTCTTTGTCCATCTGCTACCCACACAAGGCGAGCCTAACTTCGTTTCTCTCTCGTCTGGACTGAATCTTCAAATAGGCCTTTTGTTGTTGTTGTTGTTGATTTCGTCTACTATAATGCTGTAATACCCTGTTCAACCTGAAAGTTGGTTATAATTTGGGTATATTGTGTGTTTTTTTTTCTTCGGTGCTAGCCTGTTGATAGTCCTGAAAAGGACTGGTCCTAAAAAGGACCACTAGCTGCCTGTCCGGATACCTCTTTGCTCTTGTCCATTCGGGTTGTCGTGGCGTGTTCATGGTGTACATTTGTTGTTTTCCTATCTGGCTTGTTAGGTTTTGTGAGTTTTTGCCCTCCTCGTTTCTGTTTCTTGTGTCTTCCTTTTCTCCTGTATCAGGGAAAGCGCTTTTTCTATGACTGTTGGGAGTAGCTCTTCTAGCGTTTTCTCGATGACTTCTTCGTTTGATTGGTCGTTCGTTTTAGTGTCTTTTCTGTTTGATGTAATTTCTTCAATGGTCATTCTTTCTGCCTCTATTCTTTTCAGTAGTTGTTTCGTTTTCATCTTTCAGTTCTATCAGTTTTCCTGACATCTTCTTCTACCTGTTGCTGAATTCTTTTCATGTCTTGGTGTATTATTTTCATGTCGTTTATGAATTGTTGTTGTTTCGCGCTTTCCGAGCTGTCATGTATTTCTTCACATCTGTCAGTTGAGGTTCTGTTTTTGTGTGGCTGGCGGTTTTCTCTCTCCTTTCGCAGTTGTTGTTTCAAATCTCTCACTTCAGTCGTGTGTCTTGGTGCCTATCACCTAGAGTACTTGCCTTCAGTGTGTTTTTTGCCTCTTGGTACGATACTCCCTTTCCAATGGCAACTGTAATTATTTGCCTTGTTTGTTGGTATTCGGGACATCCTCGGTATCGTGCTCCGTGCTTTCCGAGGCAGTTGGTACATTTTCTATTGTTATTTGGTGCTTTGTAGTCTTGGTCTTTTTTGGCCTTTGGGCAGTCTATGTATTCGTGGCTGCCCGCACAGTATCTACAGACCGTCTCTTTTCTGCACGTGTTCCTTGTGTGAGAAAATCCCTGGCACTTTGAACACTGTATCACTGGCGGGATGAAGGCATGTGTTCTTCGAGGTCTATTCTGGATAGTGATGTTTTCTGGGACTGTTTTCCCCTGTAGAGTCACTATTATCAGTCGGGTGTCTTCTTTGTTCCAGGATTTAAGCCTTTCTGCGTGTGTGAATCTGTACCGAGGGTTTTCGGCCTGGATGTAGCTGAGGGCCTCTGTATCTGACAAGCTGGTGTCTATCCCTTTGATGACTACTCTCTTGGTTTCAGTGTGGATTTCTGCTTGGATTTTGATCCGGTGTGGTAGCTGAAATTCTTTAGGCCCGGATGCCAGAGCAGTCATCAATTCAGCGATTTAGTTTTTTCTGTATCATTCAGGGCAAGTGTCACTCCCTGTTGGTGCCTTCTGATACTTATTATGCCTCTTTTGCCTACTACTTTCTCCAGGACATTGATTTACTTTGTCGTCCGGAGAGTGCTCTGAGTGTGGCTTCTCCTTCGGACAACTGCGTAATTTTTATTTTGCGCTCTTGATCCTGTTCTTTGTTAATGATTTCGCCTTGGGCGGGCCTCTCCCATCTGCTACCACTGGTTGAGTATTTGTCTTCGGGCTCGGTGCCCTGTCCTCTTCTGTCTGATCGAGATTTTGCTTCTCTTGTTTACCTCGGAGGACTTGGCTGTTCTTTGTAGGATTCCCGGTGTATCTCGATGTTTGACACTGGAGCCGCCTCAAATAGTGCTTCTTTCATCTCGGCATCGTTTGGTGTGTGTTAACGGTGTTTTGTGCAGCTTCTCTTGTGGTAGACAGGGCTTCAGTTGGCGATTTGGGTACTTGTGGTGGTGGTCCCTGTGTTTTAGTCTCCTGTCTTCTTTTTCTTCTTTCCAACATCTGTTTTATCGGTTCTAACGCTTTCATCTGGTCTTCTTCTTCTGACATCTGTCCTATCTGCTCTAATGTGCTCACCATGTAGTCATATTCTGGGTCTTCATCGTCAAGTTCAGAACTGCTTGCATCTGCTTTCTGCTCTTCCTCGCAAGGAGTCTGGTCATTCGGGCTCTCAACCGGGTCGATACACGTCGCAGCTAGCTCCGTCATCGTATCAAGAGTTGGAGAAATTTCGGTCCCCGCACGAGTACTTGGGGCAGTTGTGCTCTCTGGCTGTCTTTCTTTGTTGATGGTGTATTTCCCCTGGCTGTTCTGCGCTGGTGGGCTGGTATAAATCTTCCTCTTTTTAGCGTGAGGTTTCTTTCGGCCCATTTTGACTATTGCGATCGCTGTGTACGTCCTGAAAAGGACGCTGGTTATAGTACGGTTGTTATGGTTGACCTCCGGTTGAATGTTGTGTTGTTGGTTGAAACGGTCCTTGTACATGAAACCTTAGGCCTTTTGCCGCTCGCTATTTCTTTATATAAACCGCTAAGCCTAAACACTCAACTTAGTCCGCGCGCGCAGTAATTGCGCCACTTAAACAACACTCGCGATATTTGCTCTATTAGGCACGAAAACACAGGTATGGCCCACAACTTTCAAATATATCACACGACTACCAAATATAACACACAATTATAGTTTAGGCTTTATTATGGCCTAAATTAATATATCTTCTTGAAGACTTGTTACATCCCAGCAATGCTTGCTCGCGCCGTCACGTGGGCTGACAGTCACGTGGGCTGAGCGCACATCGAAAATATCTGGGCGATAAGTATGCCTTTACGTGAGGGGGAAAGCCGGGTGTTTTTCCGGCCCCATCACAGTATTAAGAACATAGAAACATACTTTGCCTTTTATTTATATAGATTTAATAATTATGTTTTCTGCAGAAATATAATCGCTGTCGAATTTTTATATATGTGGATACAGTTATTTTACAATTTAAATTCGCTTGACGCAGTATTTTAAAAATTCTGTAAAAATAAAAAAAATACTGTACTCTAAATCTTGTTAGATTTTCATTCAAATTAAACACGCTTACCGGTACTTCGAATCCACAAAGAACATTTACCTGTAAAAAAAAAAAAAAAAAAATAAATATATATATATATATATATAATATATATATATAATATATATATATATATAAATATATATATAGTAATATATAATTATATATATATATATATATATATATATATATATATATATATATATATATATATATATATATATATATATATATATATATATATATATCGATACAGCTGCGATGAAGTTAGAATCCTCGTGGCAAAATCAGTTTCATTAAAATTACATAGTTAAAAAAAAAAAAACCGAAGTGCTTTTTAAACTGGGCTTTTGTCTTTTTGCCCTTCAATTAAAAGTGTGTAGTTAAACAGCCAATTTTGCACCCCCGGCGCCCCCCCCCCCCCGCCCCAGTGCATCATTAGCTGAGGTCATTCTCATGACACCAACTCAACTATGGTATATAAGACTCGTGAACGACCCAGACAATTTAAAGACGCAATCACTGGCGTCGTTTGGATGGGCCTCAGTTCGACTCCCTGTACGCCTACCGCCTTTACTTCTTTTCTGTTGTCTGGCTTTCTCCTTTATGTCCAACAAGTGCCTGTTAATTACCCATATTTATTTGTTGCTCACTGGACTCAGGTTTCCTCCATTCTTTATTTAAGAGTTCACCTGTCCGTGACTTTAACCTACCTACCTGTCGTGTTTGTGCTGTTCGTCTTCTACTGCATATTGTAGGACAAAAGTATTTCGGCCTTTATTTGGTATATACTTACTGATAGAAAGTTATATTAGTGATTGCGTTTTTAAATTGTCTGGGTCGTTCACGAGTCCTAACATCATAGTAGTGTGGGTGTCGTGAGAATGACCTCAGCCAGTGATGCACTGTTTTTTGGGGTGCAAAATTAGCTGTGCGTTCTTTCGCGATTTACTTTCACAGCAAGGCGATGGCGCAGTTTGGATGGTTCTCGGTTCGATTCCAATTAAGCTGCTTGTCACTTTTATTTCTTTTCTATTGTCTGGAGTCATCCTTTATGTTCAACGAAGGCTTGTTAATTACCTATATTTATTTATTTATCCATTTTGTTCCGCACGCTCCCATGATGTCAGTTGTATTGTTTTTAATTTAAAAAAAAATTATCTTAGCTGAAAATAAGAATCAGAAGTATGAAATGAAATGTCATATATATCGTGGGACCTAAAACGCGTCAACAGTGAGGAATGCAGTCAGCGACCCATAGCTAGTCTGCTTGCGTCAGGGTCAGCGAACCAGAGCTGACCAAGACCCTACTCCACCTCCGAGTGGTGGTCCTGGAAACAGGCTGCATCACTGCAGTCTGGCTGAGTGAGTAGGTATCGAAGAGGGAAGGCTAAACTGCCATGCCGAAGTCGGATGTGTCGGGCCGAAAGGCGCAGATATCGCAGCTTTGCTGTAAACGGCGACACAACGCAACCACTGTCCTTTCCAGGACGAACGCAGAAGAAGAAGAAAAAAATATATATCCCAATTTTTTAACCAAGAGAAAGTAACGCAAACAGTATGAGAAGTGATCGGTTTTGGGGGAAAACCGCACATTCACAATTAGAAATTAGCAATATACGATATACAGTACATAATAAATGATTTCATTGCGGGTAGACGCTGCAACTGGGTTGGCCTTCTCGTCAGAAGCGACCCTGACACCAGCACAAGAACTGCTAAGCTATGGACCCCAGAAGGACGGCGAAAGAGAGCCAGACCAAAGACAACCTGGCGCAGAACAGTGGAGGCTGAGATGCAAAGCATTAACCAGAGTTGGGGCACGGCACGAAGGATGGCCACCGACCAAGAAAAATGGGGACAGTTTGTTACTGCCCTACAAGGCGCCACTAGGCACGATGGCCACAGACTGCTTTGTCAGTTTGGAGCTAAAGATCCAAGAAGAAGAGAAGAATAAATGAATTGGCGGGTTCTGACTTTAACAGTTTATACAACATAGAATAAATGACAAGAAGGGGCGATACCAGTAAGCAAATTGTGACAATATGATATACAGGGTACTACTAAGAAATATTGAACGAATTGGCTGAGCGGCTAGAGCGTACTTCTGTTGCGGCACAGTTTCTGGGTTCTGGGATCGAAACATAGTAGCGTCACGCCCCTGTCTACTCAGCTGTAAAATGGGACTGCTCTTGAGTTAGAGAAGGCACAGTCAGCAAGGAAGGGAACTGGTTAACCTGCCTCATAAAAAAGCAGGACCTAATACTCGTATGATGAGGTCCCAAGCACGTTACTCCTGTACTTCAGTGTCTGTCATGGGGCTACCATAACCTTTTATGTGTCCTGATTATAGCCCATCACGGATTGAACAAGATTTTGTCTCCAAAAAGGTTCTTGTGTGATGACATACTTTCTGAAATTTTCAGCGCTTGCAATTCAAGTTCTTACACCCTGCAGCAATTTCTGACTGATCCTATGGTGGCTAGTGTTCCAGATCCATTTTTGTAATTGGCTGTATCATGCCTCTTTTTCAGCTCCATTATGTTAGGTTACTGATGTATTATATACCCCTCCTCCCTTGTTTCTTTTGTCTGTTATAATCCCTACAGTAACGGGGACAAAAGTATTTTATACCACTTTCAAAGCCATAGCTCTGTAAGGTGTCTTTTATGTAGCCTTTGTTCTCGCTACCTGATCTGTTTCAGGCAGCATTTATCTCTACAGGTTAGAGTTGCTATTCATGTGTCCCCCCCCCCCCCCCCCCCCCCCCCCCATATACGTGGGGCTCTGAGCATTCTTCCATGGCGCTAGATTCTATTTAATATTGTATTGCCTGTGATTCGTTCTATTTTTAAGACTTTTATTCGAACAGAACTGATGTCAAAATGTCACATTTCCCTAATGGATTTAAAGAAGAAGTTGTAGACTCAATTCAACACTTACTTTTCTCGCATGACGTAACATTTATATAATTTTGAAATCGCTGTCTGAAAACATAGGGATTAACTTGATAGATCCTTCCATCTTTGTTTGGTGAAATGGCCCTGTTTTTTGTTTTGATATTAAGTACTGTATATAAAAAAAGCCAGCGAAAAAGAAAAATACGATCACCTGAATGAATTCTTTTTAAAAACTATTTTTACTGCCGTAACTGTAACTAGACGCAAAACAAAATGATAATATTAAATGGGTGTTTACAGCAGTTGGGTCTGAACATACAGATGGAAAAGATAAACATTATTTGAATAAATGCCGCAGATAGTAGCTAGATGTCACTGGTTACCTCCCCTTAGCTCTGCAGTAGTGGTCCAACAGTGGCCAAAACTCAAGAGTAACTAATGTGGGTCTTCAAAGGTATCTACCGTCACACAAGATTACTCTTGGCAGAGTTGTAGATAGAAGGATAATGATGCTTCTACCTCAAGGTAGTTTTCACAAGATATTTCGAAAGCGAGAACAATGCTGCAAGAGGCTGAGCAAATTTTAACTCTAGTATCTGCCGTCAGTGTGGCAGAGAGATTTATGATTAATAAATTTCTACATCTTTTCTTTATTCTACACTTGTCTTTTACCTCTTTTTCGCTCTTTTACCTTTTTTTCGCATACGCTCGATTGTTAACGAATACTCTCCCATTCAAACCTTTGTCATTTTCCTTTCTTATTTAGCAACGAATTTATTGCTGTTAAGCTAAGTTCTTTGATGAGATCGAATCGTGTAAATTCGTTCTCGACAGGGATAAGGAGGAAGACTATCGTCTATCACTTCTCTCTGATCTGTTCGCCTATAGTTAATTATTCTCGGTGAAAGATTTGAGATGAAAGACATTGATCGCTGGGAATGGCCATATGAAGCAGAAGGTGTGAAACGCACGCTGGAAGTTTTATTGCCGATGTCTGATCAGATCGAGAAAATTTTCTGCAGGTGTTAAGTCTAGTTTCAGTTCTGAGTGAGAAATCTCTCTGATTTGTAGAACGAGTAAAGAAATATGTAAATCCGGGCGTAGGTGCGAACATCTGGCAGGTAATCGGGGTTCGATGATAGTGAATCATTCTCCTTTCATCAGAGATATATTTATACCAGAGCAGTTTTAACTTCATTTATTCAGACTCCGCAGTTTCTCTAGACACATTCTAGCTTCGTTTCTAGATTGCTTTATTAAGTAAAATCTCAGTTTGCGTTGGAGAATAGTCTTAAGTAGTCCTGTGTTGAGGTAATAGATTTCACTAGTTTATCGTCTATATATTGACTAGTTTCTTTTGTGCAGAGTGATTTTCTAGAATAGAAAGTAGTTATATTTCTCTAGTTTATTGCGTTACAGTGGATAGCAAAATAAATTATAATTCCTAGCTAAAACTCATTCAGCTATAAATAAATTTATTTAAACTGCTAGTAACCAGCAAGAGAACAGTTTTAACTAACTAAGTAAATGCACTGATGCCTCATGAGTATTGACGAAATATATTTATATGTATTTCTAATTCATGATGATTGATTTTTTTAAATGACTAGAATTTATTTCACGGAAGGTTTAACGATGAGACTAGCTCTAAGCTTGTGGTTTCTAATTTAAGTTTAATGGCCGAAGTGAATATATATTCTATTTACGCGTAGGATTGGGTATACTATTAGGGTTGAGTATTTATGTTTTTCTTTTCTTCCCTGTACAGTATTCGGGTCAAAAACTCTAAACCTTACCAGCGGCTTTCAGTACCTATGTAACCGAGAAGAACTTTACTTAAAGAACATTCTGAATATAATTACCGGGTTTTGCAAGTGACCTGTCTGGCCTCGTGTTTTACACCCAGGAAAAAGACAGAGTACCGGCCCAAAAGTAATATTAAGAATAAATGATACTGGACTTATAGAATATCCAGATTTCTTTCTCAAGTTCATATATACTTCGCCTGTGGTGGCGACTAAAATAACATTGACATTACCCATATAACGACCATTGTGTTGTGAAGGAGATTTATCCTAAACCGATTTATATACCTGACACTCAATTTAACAATTGAAGATTCCAAGCTAATGTACCCTGTGAACATTTGATATCATAAGTATTTTCCTAACTGGACAAAAATTGAAGTGACATTCATCAGCATCCTATTTACAACCGTGAAGCAAGCGTTTTCCAACATTTGATTAATTAGTCTTTGGAGAAACTGGGGCTTGGTTCGCCAGTAAACTCAAGTCTGGGATGGTCTGTGAGTGACTTAACAATTGTTCCAGATGTTATGAAAGGCAACGATTAGGTAAGAGAGTGCTTGTTTCTGTGATAATAGGTTGTCAGAGCGAGAGAATAACAGGGATGACTAATTCGTTTATGATATAACCCATGTAATAACTTTGTATTTTCTCTTGTATGCAAGTTTTTGCTAATGCTGTTTCCTCTTAGAATGAATTATTAATATATATAAACTCTGTTCTTTACTGAGAGAGAGAAACCTTGGACCTTAGCGTATAAATCTGTGACTCTTTGGGCTATAACTTCTCTTATAACGGGATCTTGGCAACAGAGGGGGGAAAGGATTATACCTATGAGTCTATCTCTTTAATTAATTCTTAACCTATGTTTATTGTATTTGATTTGATATTCAATATTGTCGATGTAAAGTTTCTTTTTTTATGATAAATAAAAATTTACTTAAATTTTATCTACGTGTGGCGGTCAGCTTGTTCAAAAAGATCCCTATTTCATAGATATAGTTTTCACGTATGTGCGTCTAATCGTCGTCACTTATCTGTGTGTGTATATGTGAGTGGTTAAATATATCAATATATATATTTATAGGAAACTGTCTGATCTGAACTCTCAGTCGTAATCGATAGGCAGGTTCGATTATCTATCAAATTCAGGGACAGATTTTACCTTTCACCATTTCACTTGTGAAATTCTATTTCTTTACCTTATCTCCCACTGAGCTATCACCTGTTCTAGTCTTATTCAGTCCTATTCAGGAGGGACCAAAAGTGATCTTAATTACCCTATCGAAAATATACGACAGTCAGCTTTTGTGAAGGATGGTTTTATCTTATAAATCGTTAGCTCGTTCAAGCCACCAGCTGAGTTAATTCAGCGAATTTTCTCTTATTATTATTTAGGTCTGTTTACGTCTATTTAAGAAATTGTCTGAGACATACGGATGTAGTACATTCTAAATGATTAAATCAACTTTAGATTTGTCTTTATAAAAGTAACAAATTTAATAATCAATTATGTTTTAACAGTTTAAAAAAAATCTATAATAATTTTTTTTTTTAAATGTTCATCATCAATGATGTTATGGAGGTTTATATAAGAGGTCACTTGGCAGCTTTTATTTGACTACTTAGCTGCCAATGAAGTTTCTGCTCCCGCTGATGTTTGGTTCTTTGTAGATGGATGACTGGATCACTCACGTCCCTGGTCAATGTTGTAGGGTGCAGCGCGTTCCCAGAAGCGTCAGGGAGTGTCTTCGAAGTTAGTCCCGCATCTCTACCACCTGTCTGATGATGGTGTCTAGCGTCGACTTCAGGCCACTTATACCCTCACTTGTTCCAGAGATAGTACCTTCAACTGGTACCACTAAGCCAATCTTTAGGCTCACAGACTGCTGGCTCAGAGAAATAGTTTAAAGTAGCTTGACGATGCCTCTTACACGTGGTCTGGGGTGTTGTTATTTTAGCAATAAGTTTCCACTTTTGACTTTGTGTTACTGTTTCCTCAGATTCCGGTGGTCCATGTTAAAATGGTTTTCCTGGGCCCTAAGTTCTCAGATTGCTCAAACAAGGTCCGGTCTGGTACTATTCTTAACTCTGTCAAGGTCTTGTTGTCTTCTTGGTGCGAGATGAATTTTCACAGTCTTCTAAGCTGACTAAAGTGTCAAGGTTATATTCCCCCTTTCGTTCCTGTCATGTGTTGTTTACTATTAGACTAGGCCCCAATCAGAAATGTGGTTATTCCTACATCTCGAATGCCTGCCAATAGTTTCAAAACCTGTGTGTTTTTGTCGGGTTTTTCAAAATATTTCCAGTAGGAAATTTCTGTGCGTCTTTGCAAAATATGGAAGTGAGATTTCAGTGCTATTCTCGTCAGTGATTACAAATAACTTCTTGCTTTTTATCTCAAGTAATATCTTCGGTAATAATTCTGCCGGAAGCTTATTACAACATTCCGACTGTCAAGTGCGTGTCTGTAATCTATTCGCAAGCGGATGATTTATCGCTCGGCACGCTTTAGCTACACACAGCTGACCGACCCATTTGGGTTTTTTACCTGTGCCTAATCTTAGCAAATCCGAGAAGCTTAAAACAACATGACGAATTAACACCGAAGGAAGTGTAAGGTGATTAGAAAATTGCCAATATCTGCTTGATAACAGAGAAAGAAATGTGTCGACCACTGAAATCTCACGTAATCAGTACTCACAACAAATGTAATGACTACTGCCGGAGAGGACAAGAGATCGACCCAAAATTATGTGACACTAGACTGCATTCAAAGAAACATCCCTATAAAATGTGGACATCTTATCATCAATATAAGAGAAGCTGGATAACAGTCAGTGGAATCAGACTAAGAGTACACAAGGCGAGAGATTTTCATTGCGCTAGGAAATATATGAAACTCAAAAGAAATCGCGCCGAACACACTATTCGGAATCTTGAACTCAAATTTCAAGACAGTCATAGTGTATGGCTCGGAACCATGGAGAACATCATTACAGACATCTATGAAGGTACAGACTTTCTAAATGGGTGCTTACGCAAAACACAACGGTCAAAATGTTAGACAAAATCACCAGTCGGGAACTGATGGAAATAGCCAGGCAAATATCGGTGGAACAACAGGTGCGAAAAATGCACTAGCGTTAGACTGTCAGTGGCAACATGACAATTCTCAAGTAACTTTAGAGCAGAGGCAGAGACATAGAAAACTGCAGCAGAGATTAATGACAGAGGAGAGCTCAGAGAAACATGTAGCTTTTTTAACCGCTGCACTGTTAGTAGCTGCAACGTTGAAAAGCCAGAATAATGCATACCTGGATAACCTAAGAGTAGTGCTCCACAAACTTTGCCAACGATTCAAAAGAGTTGTGATCCAATGGATCCCATATCATTGTAACATCACCGGCGATGAAGAGGCTGACAGACTGGCAAAGGAAGGTGGAAATCTACCTCAGACTGATGCAAGCATAACTATCGAGGAGGCAAAGAATGTTATTAGAATCAGATACAGTAACAAATAGGACGTAGAGCATCCAGGTCACACATAGAATGATGCATACTACCAGCTCAACAGAAGAGAACAAGTGGTAATCTTCTGACTCCGCACTAGCCACAGCTAAATGGGATACCATCTATTCAACAAACTAAAGATAGGGACTGCTGATGAGTGTAACTGTGACACTGATAAAATAACTGCTGAACATCCGCTTCAAAGATGCCCACCATATGTGGAACAGAGAAAGCACACATGGCCGACACCAGTACCATTCGTGGAAAAGCTCTACAGAGATGCAAATAGCCTCAAGCTGACTACTGCTTTTCTTTGAAAACATTCAAGCAGACGTCTGAGAGTGTACGAAGAAGAAAAAAACTGGACAGACATTGAGGACACCAGTTGATAGCGTTTGCAATGTAGTCCTTATTATAGTATCTATGGGGTAAGAGAAATAGACGGAGAAAAGAAAAACCCCACTCATACACACATATGGAGAAGGGAGCTGAAGACAGACAAGAAAGGAATAAGTAAGACAATAAAAGATCGTGAACTGAAAGTAAGGACAGTAAGGCTTGGCATTAATTAGTTGAAGGCCTAATCTACTTAGGGAGCTGAAGATTTTGTAATAAGTCAGTGAATAAATGAATACCTTTACAGGAAATGCGAGTACTTTCACTCGTTCAGCCATATTTATAGTCATTTTAAAAGGCCCCAGAAACAGTTAAAGAGGCCAAAAAGAAAAAGAAAAAACGACATCGCAGAAAGTATAATTCTCACAAAATATCTTTTGCCAGACTCAGAAACCGACATAAATGTGTAGATCATGGTTAACAATTATTTCAAGTAAGCACACTGCTACAAATAAAAGAATGTATTCACATAACATAACTAAAGAATATGCTGGCACAGCAGGACACGAACCAGCAGGCAGAGAAGCAAATAATAGATAAGTAGCACTAACAAAACATAAGTGGGTACTGTGTGAGCCGATAAAAAGAAAAAAATGATACTTACTACGTAGTCGTTCCCCTTCTACCGTGAGGTGTAGAGGTTTGGAAGAGAGAGCGCCAGACTATCCTATCGGCTGTCTTCCTCCTGGCCTGGTTCCATTCTAGTCCTTGGTCCTTCAAAGATTGTCTAATGCTGTCCTCCCAGCGGACTCTGGGTCGTCCTGGAGGTCTGGATCCCTGGCTCTTAGTTTCCCATGCTTGTCGTGGTAGCCGATCTTCTCCCATTCTGCAGACATAGCCAAACCATCTTAGTTGGGACTGTTTTACTTGGGTCTGCAGGGGGTGGGATTTTAAGCCTTGACGTATCATCTAGTTCCGGACCATGTCTCTTCTTATTACTTCAACCACTTTCCTCAGATACCTCATTTCTGAGGTTTGGATCTGGCTTTTGTGGGTTGTAGTCATTGCCCATGACTCGCATCCATACGTCACGACTGGGACATATGTGGAGCGGTATACAGCAATCTTCGTTTTCTTACCAACCTCTCTCTTGCTGAGGAGTTCTCAATATGATTTTATATCTCTGCACACTCGACACTGAGCAATTATACTTCTTGTCAATACAGATAACTAGATGACTAGATACGTCTCACCAAAGATCTTGATGTATTAGTGATAACAGAACTCCCTTTTAAACACTTTAACAAGCAGGAGCTCAAACACGTACGTCCACTGGCCATGACACACAATCGTCTAAGCCCCGCACTTCTTCACCTCTAGTATCACGTGGGCCAGTCAAGCATATCGGCTTAACGTCACTCACCCGTCTTTATCAGTGACCCGTATAAAATAAACAAACAAAGAGCCCAGTTGAGCTGACCATCTAATAGGCACAATCGTTATGAATTTTAATCATAACATTACTCCCCCCCCCGCAAAATAATGGAAACAAGGTTTTCATTATTTCCGTGGTGTGAGTATAACATCACCAGAGTGAAATATGGTAACATTAAATTTCACTATAAATAAGAACTAGTATAGCACCCAGGTTTCTGCAATAGGGTACGTAATTTAACACTAAAAGTGTGGTCGATGGTTAATACCAAAGCCAATGTCTCCTTTAGATAAAATCCCTTTTTAACCGCAATGTGAGGTCGCCATAACTAATAGTACTCAACATATTAAAAAACGATGGTAGCAATACATGCACTAACATACCTCACTGTGATAAACGAGCGCAAAGGCCTTATTGCTCTATCTTTTCCTTCATCTTTCGTATTGTATTTTCTCCGACATTTGCTCTTTCATGCAACATTTGCGATCCATATTTGCTATTTCATCGTTGTGATTACTCGCAACCGGTATCTAGAGAACCACATTTGCTCTTTCATCGGGGGAAATAAAATCCTTTAATTGAGTCCACATGCCCGACATTATCGTTTGAAGCCCACATTGCATCGTGATAAATCAGGTAAAAACACATATGGTCATCCGAATCAAACATGGGCATGCGGTAATTTCTGTGACACCACATTGGACGCCCAGATTGGCCAGGGGAAAACGTCTCACCGCGGTTCAGACAATTTACCACATTGGATGCCCAGCTTGGCCAGGTGACTTCCAGAAATATATAATACCGCATAATCTACTAGAGTGTAGAAGTCCAGTTTTTTACCTTGTGAGGAAGAGATTAAACCCAAAAACGCATAGCCTAATACACGTGTTTATTCAGAGTGGATGATAATTCAGTTCTGTGATTAATTGTGTTCTTAAAGGATTTTGCGAAGGGAAAAGAAGGTTAGTAGATCTTATACTTATTAATACATTTTCTTATTTTTGTTTATTTTAACCTCACAGCTAAAATGTGCGAAAGATAAAGTTTCAAATAATTCTTGGCATAACTGATTAATAAAATCAGAAGATTTTCCTAGAAGATGATAGGATGATAGGAGGTAATTAATAGTTCATATTTCACCTTTATCATCATCACAGTCTCCCATGCGCACACACTCTCATGCACAAGATATTTAACATCATTAGAATTGAACTCAGAGAGCGAGAGAGAGATGAATAATGAGCAATAGTTTAAATGCAAGTCAACCAGTGATGTTAAATGTGAAAACTTACGAAGACTTTTGTGTGTCTTCAGTTCATCAGAAGTCTGAGTCTACACGCAACGTGTCTGACGTCTAACCAGAAATAAGTTATTAAAAACGGACATTTGGCTAGCAGAATTCGCCATAGGACATCTTTCATTCCTCAATTAAAAAGGAATATTGTCTCACCCACAAGTCATAAGGTGGACGCAGCATTTTTCGTCACCATATACTGCTTGCTCACAAGTTCAATACATCGTTATCACAAGTTCAATACAGAGTCATCATAAATTCAACTCACTCGAAAGACCATTATTATCTGAAGTCAAGCAAAAGAGCTCAAAAGAGGAATCGCATATTTATACCACGTGCAACACACTCTTAAGCGCATTTTATGAAGCAGACTCGAAAGTATATGAATCACGACTACATACGCAAGATTATGAGTCTACATATCACTAACATTTCATGAAGATATCCAGTCTGACCAGTACCCTCGGGAGGTTAGACAACAGACCTTTTGTTCATATGACAGCTATTAACTGTTGATCAACACTACAGAGATATACTCAAACAGTGAAGGAATATACATAGATATCTCGTCAGCGTTCTCCGTACGACAACAGTATTCATCAGAACGTCCTCAGCTTAGAGATACCCCCCACTCGACATAACGTATAACAACTTGGGACATTTTATGCATACATGTGAATCCTCTTATCTAGGAGAAGCATTTAGAGACACATGGACTGTGTAGAGTACTCACCATTTTGGTAACACGTATCATATCACATCATCATTTCACTTTACACCAGTTCATTCTTAATTAACTATTACTTAATTAACTGTAATTTTATTATCTCATCTGTGTGTTTTGTGTGAATCGTCTTTCACCATCATCACGTTCTAACCATTACTAACCCTATATGTGTGGATATTTCATTAATAAACCCAACGATCGGTTGATCATTATCAAGAGTTTGTTAATGTATCACTCGTGCTGTCGGTGTTACATATTCACCTATAGGAACCCTTCTCTACTCAGATGAGGTTGGGGGCTTTTTCTTTACGGGATCTGAGGGCAGAAGCTAAGGTCGTGGGGAAACAGAACTCTTTCCATAATTAATTAGAAAACACTGTCTAGTGGAAAGCATTCGCATTCCTGTCTTCTTGTCCCTATCTCGAATAGGTCTTTATTCTTTCTTAAAGAGCCAATTTCTAGAGACCTTATATCTATATCTCATAGACTATTCCTGGCAAAAACTACTGTAGTAGTTGCCCCAGTGACTCACCACACGACAATTGGGGGCTCGTCCGGGATTAGTGAACCCGGACTTAGAAGGGTGATAAATCACATTTTCATCCCTGCTATACAGTTGCGATAATTGCAAAATTTGTTGGCATTTTGAGGGATTACCTTCTTGACTGACTCTTACTATAATTTGTCTATTTCATAGGGGGAATAATTTATATCTCTAAAGCACGAGTGATACTTTTTAAATTGAGTATCAAACGGACAGAGTAAGCACTTTTTGAGAACAAAAGATACTGTAAGGAACTGATTTAAAAAAAAATCTTTTTCTGTAACTGCTGGGAAATTTTTATCATAAATATTTAGCAAATTTTTCATAGAAAACTTCGAGATAATCTGTTATATAATTTTCAGAATACGCTAAGTGAGTGATTTTTTTTAAAGAACTATTTGAACTTGATTATTAATTTAAACCTAGCTGGTTTTAAAGAGATAATTACTCGTGCGAGTCTAAACAATTTGCTTGGAGGTCACTGCCAATTTTTCCCTTCGTGAACCCATACTGCATATCATGGCAGATGCCGCAAAAATTAGAACTAGTTTAATGGAGGCAGGGCGTGAATACGGGTTAAGTGGAAAAGATCTGATGAAATTTGTGAGTGAGGAGACTGATAAACTCCATGCAAGAGAGATGGAAGTGTAGAAACTTGCAATAGGGAAGGAGAAGGCCGCAGCAGAAGCAGCGGAGCGGAAAGCCGCAGCAGAAGCAGCGGAGCGGAAAGCAGCAGCAGAAGCAGCGGAGCGGAAAGAAGCAGCAGAAGCAGCGGAGCGTAAAGAGAAAGCCGCAGCAGAGCATGCACTTAAGATGAAGCAACTGGAAATCCAGGGACTGACCAATCAAATAGAGCTGGCAAAAAGTGCAGCGGCTTCCAACTGTGATGGAGGGTACTCACCCCGCTCAGATGGTGTGCCTACTTCGCAACCTGCACCACCCAATGCCATGAACTTTCCGCTGGAACCTTTTTCAGAAAGGAACGATACCATGGACGCCTTTTTAGACCGCTTTGAACGCTTTGCAACAGGGTTTGGGCTTGAAGAACGGAAGTGGAACTTGAAACTTTCCCAGGGCCTAAGAGGAGCCGCCTACGAAGTTTTTAATAAACTTCCGGCCGGAGAGCAAGATGACTACCAGGCATTGAAAAAAGCTCTCTTGGTGAGGTACGAGCTTCATTCAGAGGCTCACAGAAAAAAATTTCGAGGTTCTAGGAAGGATGCAGGAGAGACTTTCTCACAGTTTGCAGCCCGTATTGAAGACTACCTAGTGAAGTGGTGTACACTGGGAAACTTTACCGAGAACTATGACGGGTTGAAAGAGCTGATTGTGATAGAGCAACTAAAAGAGTCTATGTCGGTGGAAATGCGTAGATTTCTCACTGAAAACGGCGCTGACCGGTTAGAAAATATTCTTACACTGGCAGAGCGATTCCAAAATGCTCTCATGGAGTCTCAAGGAGCCAGAAAGAAGTTTTCGGATCAGGCGCCAAAGCAACCTGCTCGCTCCCAACCAGACCAACAAAGCAAAGGACCACACATCTCGCATAAACAGCACGCAAAACAAGATAACTACAAAGAGCAAAACAAGAAAAATGCTGCGCCACACCAGAGACAGGGAGATAAATGGTGCAAGTACTGTCGCTTGAACAATCCCAACACTAATGAGTGCAAGCGCAGACCTCCTCCCCAACATGCTGCCTGTCTGCAGACAAAATCGTCACCCCAGAAGGAGCAGAGGACCGGAAACGTTTCTCATCCTCCCGTCATCGAATCAGTCCTCGTAAACGGACAATCTGTGGAGTGCCTTTATGATACAGGACTTGCTTTCGATGCGGTGGTCAGGGCATCTCTTGTCACCCCTGACCAAATAAAAGAAGAGAGTGTCGACATCCAAGGTCCGACGAAGGATGTTGCACCCATGACACTGCCAATTGCACTTATCAGAGTGGAATCTCGTTATGTGACAGGAGAGATTCGTGCAGCTATCATGGAAGAACCAATCTACTCTTTAATCTTGGGATGTAGATATGTGTTCCTTGGAGAACCTACTCAACCACTAGTCATGGCGGCCGTACAGACTAGAGGACAGTCAAGAAAAGACGCAGAGCAGGAACCTCCTACCAATATCCTCCCCGAGGAATTGAAGAGAGCCCAAAGGGAAGATTCCTCACTGGCGCCCTGTTTTAAAAAATTACCTAGGACACACAACCCACCTACCAAGTGAGACTTCTTTATGAAAAATGGATTGATGTATCGCCGAGCTGGAAATGAGGGACAGGAACACAACCAATTAGTAGTTCCTGCAACCTATAGGAACCAAGTGCTTGAGATGGGCCACTCTATCCCATTTAGTGGACACATGGGAATGAGCGCCACGACTCAAAGGATCGCCTGCCACTATTATTGGCCAGGGATCACCGGCAACATTGAACGTTTCGTCAAGTCTTGTCCTCAGTGCCAGAAAGTTGCACCAAAACACTGGACGGCACCCGCGACCCTTGGGGAGATGCCAATCTTGGGCACCCCATTTGAAAGAGTGGCCGTGGATATAATTGGGCCTCTGCTGAGAACTAAGAAGAGGAACTCCCATATCCTTACCTTAGTGGACACCTGTTCCATGTGGGGCGAAGCCATAGCCATGCCAGCATGCGACTCAGTGCATGTAGCTGACGCTTTACTGAATATCTTTACTAGATTGGGCTTCCCGCATGAAATTCTCACAGACAACGGGTCACAATTTAGAGGCAAGTTGACAGAGGAGGTGCTTAGAATATTCAAGACTAGGCATATCCATACTTCGCCCTATCACCCCCAAAGTAACGGGCAAGTAGAGCGGTTTAACGGGACGCTCACCCCTATTCTTCGGAAGTTGGCACAGGAGAAGCCAGAAACTTGGGATCAGTATCTTCCTGCCGCATTATTTGCTTATAGGGAAGTACCGCATGCGTCAACTGGAGTTCCTCCGGCCACATTACTCTTCGGAAGACCTATTAAAGGTCCATTAGAAGCATTACTAAGAACATGGACAGATGCCAAGGCAGACGACACTGTCACATCAGCCTTCCAGTACGTCACAGACTTGAAACAACGCCTGAAGACTGGCTGGGAATTAGCCACAGCGAAAGTACGGGAGGCTAGGCGGAAACATGCCAAATATTACAATCGCAATGCGAAGGACCGAGAACTAGCAGTAGGAGAGAAGGTGCTACTTCTTCTGCCAAGTAGCAGTAATAAATTGCAGATTTGCTGGAGGGGACCCTACAAAGTGGCGGAAAAGATTTCTCGCACCAACTATAAAATCGCCGTGAACGGAAAGCAGAAAATTTACCACTTAAATCTGCTTAAGAAGTTTTACGAGCGAGCCCCTGCAGAACCAGCGCACCTCATGACTATGGCCATTGCTATGCAAATGGAAGAAGAGCCATTATCATCCGTAAAGTACCCGGTGATACAGGAGGAATCACATTTAGATGTGAAAATAAGCTCCACCCGAACGGAAGCCCAGCAAGAAAAAGTAAGGAGATTGATGGAAAACCACGCCGACTCTCTGACAGACAAACCGGGCCGGACAAACCTCATGGAGTTTGACATGGAAGTCACGGATCCTACGCCTGTCCGAATGAGAACCTATCCGATTCCGTATGCCAAGGCGACGGCATTAAAGCAAGAAATTGATTACTTACTTAAGGAAGGCATAATTTCGAAGTCGGAGTCCCCTTACAGTGCGGGAGTGGTGCTGTTACGCAAACCCAGTGGAGAACACCGCCTGTGCATCGACTACCGACAGCTGAATGCGTTAACACAGTTCCAGCCAGAACCGTTACCGGACCAGAACCAGCTATTTACTAAGCTGAGCAGGTCTCGCTATTTTTCAAAGATCGACCTCAGTAAAGGGTACTATAAAATACCGGTAAAAGCTGAGGTGAGGAACCTGTTAGCCTTCAGTACTCCAGATGGACACTTCGAGTTTAATGTGATGCCATTTGGACTGAACAATGCTCCTAGTGTCTTCACAAGGATGATGCGAAAGTTATTGGATCCTTTGAATCATTCCGCCATCAGCAATTTTATGGATGATATCCTAGTAGCTACTGAGTCGTTTGAAGAACATATATCAGCGCTATCCTTGCTGTTTAACAGACTCAGAGAAGCGGGACTAACCGCCCGCCCAACCAAATGTCAAATTGGGTGTGAACAGCTAGAGTTCCTAGGACATACTATATCCCATGGGACCATGTTCCCCAAGACTCAAAACGTTGAGAAGCTGAGAAATGCACCGAGACCGTCCACTAAAAGGGATGTCCGGTCATTTGTATCTCTCTGTGGATTCTACCAGAGATATATAAAGGATTTTAATAGCCTCTGTGCGCCGCTTACATCGCTAACCAAGAAAGGAAACCCAGATAAAGTGACATGGTCAGCAGAATGTGAACATGCATATGCACTCTTAAAAGAGAAACTCACCACAAAACCTATTTTACGGCTTCCGGATTTAACTAGAAAATTCATCTTGCGCACAGATGCCAGTAACATTGGAATCAGGGCTACATTACTACAGCCAGATGACAGAAGCCCACCAAATCTATTTCCGGTCGCATATGGAAGTTAAACCGAGCAGAACAAAACTATTCCACAATCGAAAAGGAATGTTTGTCCCTCGTCTGGGGAATACAAAAATTTCAAGCATACCTGTACGGAAGGAAATTTACAATCCAGAGTGATCATCAACCTCTGACCTTCCTCGCCAATTCAAAGAATTTGAATGCTAGACTGATGAGGTGGTCGCTTGTTCTACAACCTTACACGTTCCAAGTGGACTATATCCAAGGAAAACATAACGTAGGAGCGAATTTTTTAAGCCGTCATCCTATGAGGCAGGACGGAGAGCACAAACAAGTAGAGGAAAGGGTGGAAACCGAAGAGAAAAACGAAGATGAGGAAAATGATTAAGGAATCCCGAGCAAGAAGGCTTAGCTCTCCTGAGTACGATTGATATCACACTTGAGGAGGGGCTATTGTGATAAACGAGCGCAAAGGCCTTATTGCTCTATCTTTTCCTACATCTTTCGTATTGTATTTTCACCGACATTTGCTCTTTCATGCAACATTTGCGATCCATATTTGCTATTTCATCGTTGTGATTACTCGCAACCGGTATCTAGAGAACCACATTTGCTCTTTCATCGGGGGAAATAAAATCCTTTGATTGAGTCCACATGCCCGACATTATCGTTTGAAGCCCACATTGCATCGTGATAAATCAGGTAAAAACACATATGGTCATCCGAATCAAACATGGGCATGCGTAATTTCTGTGACACCACATTGGACGCCCAGATTGGCCAGGGGAAAACGTCTCACCGCGGTTCAGACAAGCGTTGGTTTACCACATTGGATGCCCAGCTTGGCCAGGTGACTTCCAGAAATATATAATACCGCATAATCTACTAGAGTGTAGAAGTCCAGTTTTTTACCTTGTGAGGAAGAGATTAAACCCAAAAACGCATAGCCTAATACACGTGTTTATTCAGAGTGGATGATAATTCAGTTCTGTGATTAATTGTGTTCTTAAAGGATTTTGCGAAGGGAAAAGAAGGTTAGTAGATCTTATACTTATTAATACATTTTCTTATTTTTGTTTATTTTAACCTCACAGCTAAAATGTGTCTTAAGCGCATTTTATGAAGCAGACTCGAAAGTATATGAATCACGACTACATACGCAAGATTATGAGTCTACATATCACTAACATTTCGTGAAGATATCCAGTCTGACCAGTACCCTCGGGAGATTAGACAACAGACCTTTTGTTCATATGACAGCTATTAACTGTTGATCAACACTACAGAGATATACTCAAACAGTGAAGGAATATACATAGATATCTCGTCAGCGTTCTCCGTACGACAACAGTATTCATCAGAACGTCCTCAGCTTAGAGATACCCCACTCGACATAACGTATAACAACTTGGGACATTTTATGCATACATGTGAATCCTCATATCTAAGAGAAGCATTTAGAGACACATGGACTGTGTAGAGTACTCACCATTTTGGTAACACGTATCATATCACATCATCATTTCACTTTACACCAGTTCATTCTTAATTAACTATTACTTAATTAACTGTAATTTTATTATCTCATCTGTGTGTTTTGTGTGAATCGTCTTTCACCATCATCACGTTCTAACCATTACTAACCCTATATGTGTGGATATTTCATTAATAAACCCAACGATCGGTTGATCATTATCAAGAGTTTATTAATGTATCACTCGTGCTGTCGGTGTTACATATTCACCTATAGGAACCCTTCTCTACTCAGATGAAGTTGGGGGCTTTTTCTTTACGGGATCTAAGGGCAGAAGCTAAGGTCGTGGGGAAACAGAACTCTTTCCATAATTAATTAGAAAACACTGTCTAGTGGAAAGCATTCGCATTCCTGTCTTCTTGTCCCTATCTCGAATAGGTCTTTATTCTTTCTTAACGAGCCAATTTCTAGAGACCTTATATCTATATCTCATAGACTATTCCTGGCAAAAACTACTGTAGTAGTTGCCCCAGTGACTCACCACACGACACTCACACCGTCACATAACGCCTATCAGTCCAGTCCAGTATCAGTAGTCAATTAATTAATTCATGATCAACATCACAAATGCAAAACAATAAAGAATAAATAAATATGCACCAACGTAAATAGATGAAATGAGGCAGACAATCATATTAGTAAAGTGAATTAATGCAACATCTTACGCTAAAAAATTAAAGTCATGTGTACATCTTAAGTACTTGTCAGAAAAAGTGTGTTGTGGTGGCAATAAAAAAAGATGTAATCTTGCATCTAACGAAGTTGTGTGTCCAATCCGGTAATAATACGCTAATGTATGGTACAAATTGATAATAGTATTGAGAACCCTCAAAATGTTTACTCAGTAATTAGTGTGAGTATAGTAAAGGATGTGTCAAAGACCGAATCTTATCTCGCGAATTAAAACTAATTAACCGCTAAATAAAGCACTGTATTAACAGTAATAATGTATTAGAATTATACACACTAGTGGACTAATACAGCAGTCAAATCCCACTTTCAAGTCCATGATCCTCTGCTATATCCTCGTATAAGTCGCATTATAATGTAACTGTAAGCACGATATGATTCTAGTAGTTGCGTCCCCTTGACCAAGTGAAGCATTCTTGAGTACTGTCCCTTCATCTTGAGACGAAGTGTCAATAATAGCATAAAACAAGATTTTGCATTCAAAATATCCATATGTCACATTATTCTGAAATTAAAAATAAATGTGTGTGTTTATGCACATAAACTACGTATGACAACTATTCAAAAGGTCGAAGAAATCCCCGTAATGAGCTGAGCCAAAAGAGGTAGAACTCAACATTGGCGATATGAGCATTCATCATCATCAGGTGCCGAATGAACCGATCAATATCTGTAAGTACTGTCAAAAGAGTCATTGAGCGATTTCTTACAATTTCCGACGAAAAGGTTATGATAATTGTGAGCCTTAATCATCTCCAGCAAACCTTCATAAGATTCATCAAAGGTGCTGAGAGATCCACACTTCTCCAAGTACGTTTCTAGTCATGTAGCAAATTGTCTATACGATTCATCTTTCTGTCGTTTCGCCTCACGGAATTTACCACGAAAAGTCTCTGCATTGAGCATAAAACGCCGTGGCAGAGCTTTCTTCAACATGTCGTAGTTGTTCTGTTCTTCCGTGGGCATCTTGAGAAATACATCATAAGCAGATCCCCTAAGACTCTGGGATAGCTTCATGTTGTATCTCTCTCTCCAAGCAATATGTAGCTGCTAAGGATTCAAACCTAAGAGATAGATGTCTATTTCCTCTGAAGCCTCAGAGTAAACATCTAACTGGAAGGATACTGCACTAGGGGCCACCACCTGAGTGGTGTTTCCTCCCTCGCTACTTTGAAAACTGCCAGACCCGCCAGTGTTAGAACTAAAATGCACTCTTCTTCCTTCGATCTCCAATTCCTTCATTCTAATGGCGTGGGCTCTGTCAGCCTGTTCCTTGGCGAATGCCCTCTCGGCTTGTTCCTTTTTTCTTGGAATTCCCTCTCCTTTTCTCTCTCTGCGGCTTCGTTTCTGCTTTGGCTTTTTCGTGCTCTCTGGCCAGTTTTCTTTCCTGGCGTTCCACGGCTTTCTCCGCCTCCATCCTGTCCTTTTCGTCTTTATCTGTTTCTTTCTGTTCTCTCACCGACGTAAGCACGGTCAGAAAGTTCTTTAGCCGAAAACCCTAGTTCGCAGCCTAGATTAAGGTAAAAGGCATGGAGGTTTTGGGACTCTGCCATTCTGAGCAAAAAATCTGTTTACAAAGCTACGCAAAGTTACAACAGCTACTAACAACTAAACACCAAATTACAACACTGAATTAGCTACACCAAGTGAACTTCTTATTTCTTTAATTTTAACTTTAGTTTACAAGAAATTTAGTTTCTTTCACTTATTCAATTATTCTTTACACAGTTACTTTTACTGTTATTTATAAATGCAATGTATGCTCAGTCTTACAATTAAACACACCTTTGATACTATTCTTTCAGTAAATCTGAAATTTATGTCAGTCAAGTCTCGTTTAAGCCCCCACCCCTGATTTACTCAGGGGAATTCTATTATTCTAGTATAGCTCTGTTTAGAGTGTGTGTAGTAATTTGACTGAGACAAACATGCAGTAACTTTAAAATGATTAAATCGAAGTTAAATTTGTAACATTACAAATACAAATTTTTAATAATCACTAGGTTTTAACAGTTGGAAAATAATTTGAATAGTTATGGATCAAGAAAAGTTATCATCACAGTCTTTAGGGAATGTGAGATGTTACAAGAAGTTCAAGTGGCAGCATAGATTTGAATTTAGCTGTCAATGACGGTTCTGCTCCTTCTTATGGGTTGGTTCTTTTCACCCTACTCACGCTCGTCCCTGATCAAGGTTGTCGGGTGTAGCTCATTTCCCAGAAATGTCAAGGAGAGTCTACCACGTGGGTCCTACGTCTTAAAGCTTAGGCCACTGTTCCCTTCTTGTTCCAGAGATAGTACTTTCTGCTGGTACCACCAATAACTATGGTAAAAGAATAGAACGAAACGCTCTTCTGAGTATGGCGTTTTCCACCCCATAGTTATGGGTTCATATCTTCCCATACCACCATCCCAATTATTCAGAATTTACCCTCGATGAGAATCAAATTTAATCCCTCGGGATACAACTTTCTTTACATTTAAATAGAATAGCTTTCATCGTTGCTTTATATTTAAATGAAAAGGTTAATAATACAGATAGAGTATGTTTACATATACATCTCCACTGATTGAAACGTGTTCACAATATAAATTGAATGTGTTTTCTTTTATGTTTACACTGATTGAAAAGTTTGAAACTTCAATTACTTTAAAATGAATATTTTTACATAGACCTTTACACTGGTTTAAGCTTGAAAACTTACATTAATTTTAAAGTGACTATGTTTATAGGGACAATTACACGGCTTTTAAAATGTAAGTATTATACTTAGAATGTACATCATTTTTTTCATCTTTCCCTCCCTGCTCCATAGGGAACCTGGAACTACTTTATGCTTTTAGTTCTCTTTACGAAACTATCAATAAAGCAATCACCAGCCCGTGCAGTGGTGGTTCATGAATCATCATTCTATACGCTGAGGTTGCCAGCCTCAAATGACTGTGACATCTACAAGCGAGTTTCACATATTAAAATTCACATGGTAGTAAATATATATATATATAGTTACTGTTGTTTCTGGGGGGTGCTGTGTTTTAGTATTACTTCGGTTACTGATTTTCTGTTATTGTTGTTGTTTGTGGTGCCGCTGACTGGCACAGCTGACAAGGTTGATGTCAGCAATGTCGGGCTTATTGTTAGTGGCCGACAGGTGTTTAAATATTAGAGTGAATGTCGTGGGTCCCTTAGATTTGTTTACATCTGATGCCACCCACACAACAGTAACTTTAGGTCAGGAAAAAGACCAACGGGTAAGACGAATAAGTTTCCAACTCATTCACAGTTTATTGACGACAGCAACATTGACATTATGGACAGCAAATCACAAGTTATAATAGTAGATATAATCCATAACCAGCAAATCACCACAAGTTATAGTAATAGATATAATCCATAGGAATTTGATTGCATAACCAGCAAATCATCACAAGGTATAATAGTAGATATAATCCATAGGGAATTTGACCGGACTCACTCATAAACGGTGGAAGCTTTACCGTGACGAATTCTTAGATCCTTAGATTCTTCATTATCAAGATTATTGAATAATATATGGAATGTCTTCCATGAAGGTACAATGCGTTATCCTTCATACAATCCCCGGTACAAAACCCAAAAACTGGACACTATAGCGGCACCCCATAATCACCGTGCCGAAGCCCTGCTAGATACTCATTGACCGCGATAATCCTATTTTCGTACCAAACAACCCAGTACATATTCACTCAAGCGCGAACTAAAAGATTGACATGTGAGATCAGCTCACCTATTTGTCTCCCCAACTTCGGGATTCACTTATCGTGTCTTATTTAACTCTTTCTTTTAGAATAAAACATACTCATTTGAGCTACTATGTTTACATATATAGTGTACAATGCACGCAAACCATTAACCATCTCAAAACTCTAGATGTGTTCACCAGCGTGTCTATAAAAAACTACTACTATTACTATTACTATAAAAAACTAGACCCGCACGTGAAAACCCAAAACACCTAACTCCCACGCGAAAACATGACTTAACATATATATATATATATATATATATATATATATATATATATATATATATATATATATATATATATATATATATATATATATATATATATATATATATATATATATATATATATATATACAGTACTTTGCAAAAAAAATGGCAGTCATATTTTCGCAACGCAGCCCACTCATAGAAGCAAATAATAATAAAAACTGTATGTCCAGAGGAAGATTGGTATCTCCCCTATCTATTAACAGTGGTTTCAGTACAATATAATGTTGCCTTCTCCAGCAAGGCAAGCCTGGATGCGGCGAGGCATACTTCCCACAAATGTTTGTAGGTAATTGAGAGTCAGACTGTCCCAGTATTTTTCAGCTACCTTCTTCAATTGTTCAACGTCTCTGAGTCCACTCTTTTTAAAATGATTCTTGAGTAGTGCCCAAACGTTTTCAATTGGGTTTTGATCGGGACTGTTACTGGGCCACTTCAGCACTATCACATCCTTCTCTTGCAGCCATGCTTTGGGGGTATGAGCTGTATGATTTGGGTCATTGTCATGTTGAAATGTGCACCCATCGGGGTACATGACCTGCATAAATGGCAGAAGGTGTCCCTCTAGTATGTCGATGTACCTTTCTTTCGTGAGAATTCCTGTGAAAACACACATTGAGGTGGCACCTCTTGCTGACACCCCTACCCAAAGATGGAATTTCTAGGTATGTTTCGGTCGCTGGTACACAGGCGTTACAGAGCCTTTCGTCCAAATATTTATTTGAGCAGGATAAGACCAAAGAGAACATTCATCTGAAAAAAATCACATTGTCCCATGACAAATTTTGGTGTTCGTGGCACCAGTTCAAGCGCATATCTGTTTGTGAGTCTCTTGAGCAATGGTGACGAAATTACCCGCTTTTTTGTGTAATTCATCCTGTGTAGCTCCCGGTTGACAATAGCATTAGATACCTCTGGGCTTCCCAACTCGATCATGCTTCTACCGTATATTTTCTACACTCTTCATTGGCCCAGCCCGAACGATTTGGGCGAGACACCGATGGTCCTTTGTGACCAAAATTCTTGGCCTCCCACTACCTTCTTTTCGCTCGATTAAATTACCTGCTTTTAATTTACTCACAACTCTGTAGACAGTCCGCTCAGGAATGTTCAAGGTTTTAGAAATGTTGGAACATGTTTGATTTCCTTCATTCCAAAGCTGTGAAATTAACATACACTTTGACTTTGTATCCATTTTCTGCCACTAGCATTAGAAATTGTCGTCTGCTCTTATATCAGGGACGTTACTCTACGCTAATTTTTTTTTTACTTTTGGTAGTGTTTGCTCACTTAAGTGGAGTGCAAATTTGGGGCAGAACATGCATATTTAATTAGATTTCAGCTTATTTAGCTGAGCAATATGACTGCCATTTTTTTTGCAAAGTACTATATATATATATATATATATATATATATATATATATATATATATATATATATATATATATATATATATATATATATATATATATATATATATATATATATATACGAGGGGCGTTCAGAAAGTAATGCATCACATCGTTTTTGTCAGGAGCTCTTTATTCAAAAAGCGTGAAATTTATACACAATATACATGGATATGTCATGTAAACATCGGTATTATTCAACATAATCCCCATCAACTTGTACGGCTTTATGCCAGCGCGAAACAAGTGCATGTATTCCTAGCCCGTACCAGATTTTGTCTTGATCATGTAGCCATTTCTTCGCTGCAAGAATCACTCCTTCATCATCTTCAAACCTTGTCCCACGGAGTGCATCTTTAAGTGGACCAAATAGATGAAAATCAGAGGGTGCCAAATCGGGACTATAGGGTGGATGGAGTAGTACAGTCCAACCCAATTTGGTGATTGCTTCCCGTGTTGCCAGACTTGTGTGAGGTCGCGCATTGTCGTGAAGGAGAAGCAGGTCTGCTGGATTCTTGTGCGGCCGAACTCTGCGAAAACGTTGATTGAGTTTTTTTCAATGTCTTAATGTAAGCTTGCGAATTGATTGTCTCTCCTCTTGGCATAACGTCCACAAGAATCACACCTTCAATGTTCCAAAAGACAGTGATCATGACCTTTCCAGCTGAAGGAATTGTCTTGAATTTCTTTCTTCTTTGTGATTGCGGATGATGCCACTCCATTGACTGTCTTTTTGTCTCAGGTTCAAAATGATGTGCCCAGGTTTCGTCACCTGTAACGATCTTAGCCAAAAAGTTCTCTCCATCAGCATTGAAACGCTCCAACAATTCAGAAGAAATTGCGTTCCTTTGCAATTGGTGGTCATTTGTGAGACTTCGAGGAACCCATCTTGCGCAAACCTAAGAAAATCCGAGAGTTTTTATAACTGCATTTGCACTACCAATGCTGACTGACAGCTGTAAGGCCAATTGTTGAGTAGTGATTCGCCTATCAGTTAGAATAATGCCCTCAGCGCATTTCAACATTTCTGCGTTGGTGGCTGTTGCAGGACGTCCACAGCGCGGCCGATCAAGGAGCTCCGTATCTCCACTTCCTGATTCTTTGATTCTCTGAACCCAGCGACTGACTGTACTCCTGTCGACTGCAAAACTCCCATACACATCACATAGACGCTTGTGAATGTTCACAACAGTTTCCTTCTCTGCAACGATAAATTCTATCACAATTCGCTGCTTATGACGCAAGCTGCTAACATGCTCCATTTCAACGGTTTAGGGCAGCCGTATAATTTGGCCGATTGCGGTGCCATTTGGTGCACACAATTGGCACATGCCATATTTGAAGTGTGGAAAATTTCATGCTTCTATCTTCATTATTAGCTGAGGAAAACGATGTCGTGCATTACTTTCTGAACGCCCCTCATATATATATATATATATATATATATATATATATATAATATATATATATAAATATATATATATATATATATATATATATAATATATATATATATATATATATATATATATATATATATATATATATGTTAGTTCACATGTTAGTAATAAATATGAAATGTAAATCACAACTTACGCCAATCCTGACTCACAGACTTTTTGTTCAGATGAATAAAAGAGACTTGAATTGGCCTCTTACACGCGTCTGGGGTGTCGTTAATTTAATGTTCCCTCTCTGATTTCGTGTGTGGTCCTTCAGTTTCCTCAGTTTCGGTTTCCTTATTTAAAATGTTAGAGATTTCCTGGGCTATATTGTAAGTTCTGATGAATACTCCAATAAACGGTGCCCGGTATTTTAAGAAGGAATTCTAATTCTTCACTGCAGCAGTCTGGTGTCTTGGCGAGCGATTTCTCAAGTGAAATAGCTTGAGAAAATGATCAGATTATATTCCCTGCCTTCCCACGCCTTCGTTTGTTATGAGCTATCAAAAAACTCCAATCATATCCAAACAAGCGGGTTATGGGGTAATTTAAAATAGTCCGGCATCGGATAATTTTGAACGTAAGGCACACGTCAACTCTCCCATATATGGTAATAAGATATCCGATGCCCTTGTGTACAAACTTACCGACAGATCGGTAAACTCATATAACAGCGTGTTCAAAACGTAACCATCATTACTTTATCAGAAAGTACTCTTGTCTTAACAAGTAGAACAGGAAACGCCTATGTCATGAGTTTCCGCCGGTACACGAGATCTTGTGCTAATCTTAGCCAAGCTGTGCCACTCCCTTGCGACTGCGAGTAATTATTTTCAGCAAATCTTGGTAGTGTCAAGCAAATGTGATTATTATCACCTACAGGGGTGTCAAGCGATTCGATAATACTCAAATATATGCTACTTAGCAGAAAAATAACGAAGAAAGAAAGAAAAGTGCGATAATTGACAGCACATAATAAAAATCATTACCACAAATGTACCGATGCTGCCGGAGAGAAACAAAGATCGATAGGGGCCGCCCCGTTTTGTCACATATGGCCTACTTTAGGATAATGGCTACGCCTTCACTGTGTTGGCCATCATCTCGTCCTGAGTAAAGTATTGTTTCCCCTGTTGCTGTTTTTACTCTTCCTGCTCCGATCCATCTAATCTCACTTATTTCTAGTACGTGAAGTATGGTGTTTTTCATTTCCATTATAATCTATTTCAGTTTCCCTGTCTCGTTCATTACCCTTACATTCCAAAATTCAATTCTGATTTCGCGTTTAGCGGTCAGGATGTCCGTTTTCATGTCAGTGGCTTCCTTTCGGCTTTCACCATTGCCAGTCATGCGAGCCTCTGGCTCCTTTTGTCCATCCCGCAGCAAAGTCTGTTCATTTCCGTGAAGGTTGTGATTTTTTTTACATAGACAAGGGTGTCGGCCCTGTGCTAAAACCCCCAACGTAGAGGACCAGGGTACCAGCTTTTGTCTGACCCTTACCCGCGCAGACCTGTCCAGCACGGTAGAACCTGTCAGGAGTAAAACTCCCACTGGCATAGCTCTGGCGTTTGTCAGGGTACACAGACCGCCATACCACTACAAGGTATAGGCATCATTGATGGCAGCTTATGTGCATATGCCTTGTAAATTCTACAATTTATTTCTGTCATAATGAATAGGAGGAAGGGGGAAGTTCAGTTAAAGCCAAAGGGGATAGGTGGAACGAAAAATGTTTGGAACCCCTTGCTTTACACTGTCTAGGGTTGATCGAAAGTTCAAACTAGAGCAGTTTAGCAGATAAAACATCTAAAGGAAAAAATACGATTTTATGGACCCCTTTAATTATATATTGGTACCAAATACACTAAACAGCAAAAAATAAATGTTTCATACATTCTATTGTATAAAATGAACACAGATGACCATTTATCAGTAATTTGTCATATCTTTCACTGAAAATATGAATTTTTAAACGATATAAGTAGTAGTTGTAGTAGTAGTAGTAGTAGTTGTTGTTGTTGCTGTTGTATCTGTTGTAGTAGTAGTCGCATTCAGTCATAACTGACCATTTGTATGTGCCCCTGAGGTGATAGCCTTCAGCTGTTTTTGTGCTTGGTGTTCCTTGCGGCATGTTCTTTTCTCTTCTGCTTGTTGTGAAATCTTCTTTTCGCCAAATGTGAGGTCGCGCTGCAGGGAGCATCGCAACTTGGTGAGAACGTCATCTTCATCCTCCAAGGTTGCTGGATTTATGCCCAGTTCGTTCACTTCCCTCTTGCACACATCTTTGAACCTTAGCTGCAATCACCCGACTGTACTTTTGCCATCTTCCAGTTGCCCGTAGAAAATATCTTTTGGTTTTTGGATAATCCAGTCAACATAGTTCGGACGTTCCAACGTTCTATGCAGTAAGATGTATGGAAAACGTATTTTTTGCCTTTCAATATATTTAGTAGCAACAATAAATAGGATCCTTTTTTTCGTTCTTTACTTGTTTTAAGATTTTAAGTAATTCCAGAATATAATTTTTTTTTCGTTGGAACCGTTGTCACTTCTGTCGAGTGAAACTAATCTTTGGATTAAATACAAGCTATTACGTTTAAGCAGATAATGTATGGGAGCCGCGCTGGCGTAATGGTTACCACATTGAAGGAGTGTCATCGACCGGGATTTTGACTGAATAACCTCAACGGCTCCTGAGATAAACCCTCTGTGGATGGGAAGGAGCGAAGCTCCTGACCGGGTTGGAAGGAAAGTCCACAGGTTCCCCAGCCTCGCAATGACATGTCATTGGGCCGAAGGGCTGAAAGCCCAAGTGCCGATGGTTAAGAAAAAACAAAAAAAAGCAGATAATGTAAAACTCAAAGATTTAAAACGCGAGAACATACAAGCTAATGTAATGTTAAATAAAAGTAGTTTTAAAAAGTCGGTGACTTTTGTTTAGTTTCCTCGAGATAACAATGGGAATAAATCTACTCTTTATGGGAGTTTAGAATAAACATTGATCGCTATTCAGATCACAAGCTCAGTAATTATTTCACAGGATCACTCCCGGCTAATGAAAGAAATATAATTAAATACTGGATCTTTCCCAGTGTTTATGACTGAGCAGTCACATTGATTCTCGCGCAGTCGAAAAAAATTATATTAAACATGCTAGCTCACGCGTCAGGTTTTGACTTTGGCTGTACAATCCAACCTGGCAATAACAGTGGTGGGCTTGGCGTGAATGATGCATGAATTACTCTCGAGGAATATCAACTAAAACGGTATAGTGCGCGTGCGTTTTAAACTGTCCATATTCCACCAACACACGCACACAAGCAAATGGCACTAAATAAAGACTTTTTTGTAAGATATTTTAGCATTTCTGAGGCAGAGAAAATGAATATAACCTGCGGCACACCTAAATGGATTATCGTGAAACCATTCGTACTTGGATATCTCCTTATCAGTGCAACTTATATAACAAATGCACTGTGTCATTCAACTAAGTAACCAACGCCAGACACTGTTTCCTCTATCCACACTCCACAAACAGCCAGGAAGCCACACGTCTCCGTCATTTCAGTGCAGAGCTGTTCTGGTTTGCTTGATCTGCACAAGATAACGTTTCCTGGGGCGCATGTGAACTCCAGCACGTGCCATGGCCAGGATGCACGTGATAAGAGAACAGTGAGGATAACTGTCGCATTGACGTGCCAAACGTAGTTTGTGAGCATAGCAAAAAGAAGTAGCATTGTTAGCCGCATGTTGATGCATATGCAGAGTAAAGAGCCACCTTGTAAATTTGCAGTCACCCGCTAGGGGATGACAGCGTGGCGTAATAGACCAGAACAAGAGCGGTTAGTGAGCTCGTGACATCAATCTTTTGGGAAGACAGATATTTTGTCAACAGCATTAAGACAGTAAGACAGCCGGGAGATTGGGAAACACTTTTGACCTACTTAGAGCCAGAATTGGCCAGGGCTACACCGTCTTGTCGTCTGTCCATTAGTTCAGGCTTAAGCCGACGACGGGTTAAATAATTTTTTTTACCTGAATCCATCAACACTTTTAGTGGACTTTGACACAGCTTGAAATGGATGTTTATCATATGCCATTTTCGTGTAGTATCAATCAATCAATACCCTTTAGCTCCCCGAGGAGCATAGGCCTTCAGCAAACACATACCAAGTCTTCCTGTCCTGTGTCATTGTCACACAATGGGGCGATCATCCTCGATCTTGGTTTCACTCCGGCAGTATCGGTACATTTGTGGTACTGATTCTATTGTGTGCTTTCATTTGTCGCACTTTCGTTCTTTCTTTTGCTGCTATGTGTAGCAGATATTATGTATTTTCCTTCTTACATCCTTCTCAGGGATAAGTAGACATGTCTGGTTGTTATCCATTTCTCCCTGCGTTGCAAGGAGTGGCAGCGACCTAACCATATTGGCTATCGTGGGCACAGCGATATCAGTATACAGAATAACACGTAAATCGCCTCAGCGCAGTGCTTAATCACTGATACGACTCGGATACGCGCATCACCAAAGCTTCGAATACGGGGAGACAACTGATGGACAGACACAGATAAGAGATTACTTTCTGATAAAAGTAATGATTGTTACATTGGGAACACGTTGTTATATGAGTTTACCGACATGTTCGTAAGTTTGTACCCAAGGGCAAGCGGATGTGTACAGCCCATTTTCAGAAAAGTAATGTTTGAAATTTTGCATTAGCTGAGTCATGCAACATATTCAAATCAGATTGGCTGATCCTTTGAGGCGCGCATAACAAATTCGTGGGAAGGCAGTGAATATAATCTGACCATTTTCTCAAGCTATTTCACTTGAGAAATCGCTCGCCAAGATACCAGACCTTGCTAGACTGAAGAATTAGAATTCAGAATTCCTTCTTAAACATACCGGACACCTTTTATTGGAGAATTTTGGACGGACTTTCATAGCCCAGGAAATCTCTTTCATATTAAATAAGGAAACCGGGACTGAGGAAACTGAAGGACCACACACGAAGTCAGAGAGGGAACTTATTAAATTAACGACACTCCAGACGCGTGTAAGAGGCCGATTCAAGTCTCTTTTATTCATCTGAGCAAAATGTCTGTGAGCCAGGATTGGCGTAAGTTGTGATTTACATTTCATATTTTATTACTAACATGTGAACACACACACACGCACACACACACACATATATATATATATATATGCTCCAGCACGTGCCATGGCCAGGATGCACGTGATAAGAGAACAGTGCGGATAACTGTCGCATTGACGTGCCAAACGTAGTTTGTGAGCATAGCAAAAAGAAGTAGCATTGTTAGCCGCATGTTGATGCATATGCAGAGTAAAGAGCCGCCTTGTACCATGGGAATTTTAATATGTGAAAGTCGCTGGTGGATGTCATAGTCATTTGAGGCTGGCAACCTCAGCGTATAGAATGATGATCCATGAACCACCACTGCACGAGCTGGTGATTGCTTTATTGCTAGTTTCGTAGAGAGAACTAAAAGCATAAAGTAGTTCCAGGTTCCATACGGAGCAGGGAGGGAAAGATGAAAGAAATGATGTACATTCTAAGTATAATACTTACATTTTCAAAGCAGTGTAAATGTCCATATAAACATATTCACTTTAAAATTAATGTAAGTTTTCAAGCTTTAAATAAGTGTAAATATAAATGAAAATATATTCAATTTATATTGTGAACTCTTTTCAATCAGTGGAGAAATGTATGTAAACAGACTCTATCTGTATTATTAACCTTTTTATTTAAAAATAAAGTAACTATGAAAGCTATTCTATTTAAATGTAAAGAAAGTTTTATCCCGAGGGATTAAATTTAATTCTCATCGAGGGTAAAGTCTGAGTTAATTGGGATGGTGGTATGGGAAGATAGGAGTTAAATACTCAGCCAAAGCCGAATGGTTCTCGCTTATTCTGAATATCTTGTGAAGACTTCCTGGAGATAGAAGCGTTTGGTTTCTTCTATTGACATCTCTGCCAAGAGTAATCTTGTGCGAAGGTAGGCACCTTTGAAGCCCATATTAGATACTTTTGAGTTTTGGCTACTGTTGGACCACTACTGCAAAGCAGGAGAGTCAATACCGTCACAACCATCTGCTCAAGTTCTTTCCATGTTTTCCTCATCATTTTCACCTCTGTATCCAGTGCTCTTCTCCATGTGTTTTTTGGTCTACCTCTGCCTCTCTTTACCTGTGGATTCCAGAACAAGGACTGCCTTGTAATGCTATCAACAGGTTTCCTCAATGTGTGTCCTATCCATCGCCAGCGTCTTCTTCTCAACTCTTGTTCCACTGGCACTTGTCTGGTTCTTGTCATCAATTCCACATTTGTGACTTTGTCATACCATTTCAGTCCTTCTATTCTACACAAGCACCCGTTTATAAAAGTCTGTAGCTTTTTGGTTGTTGTTTTTGTTTGCTCCCCATGTCTCAGAGCCATACAATAGGACTGACTTGACATTTGAGTTGAAGATTCTTATTTTCGTGTTGGACTTGATTTCTCTTGTTCTCCATATGTTTCCCAATGCGATGAAAGCTCCTCTTGCTTTTTGTATTCTTATTTTGATATCATTGTCTGTCCCTCCAACTATGTCTATATTACTGCCAATATATGTGTACGATTCTACATCCTTTAGTGGTGTTTCTTCAAGTTCAACCTTGTTATCATTTCTTGCATTTATTCTCATAATCTTTGTCTTTTCCCTGTGTATTTTCAGGCCCACTTGTTGCGACCTCTCATCGAGAAGTTTCATTTTCTTCTGCATCTAATTATGGTTATGGGACTGAAGAGCCAAGTCATCTGCAAAATCAAGATCTTCAAGCTGGTTAGTCAGATTCCACTGGATTCCATTTCTGTTGTGTGATGTCGATGTTTTCATAACGCAATCTATTTGCTAGTAAGAAAAGAAATGGAGACAAAAGGCATCCCTGTCTCACTCCCGTTCTAATCCTAAACAGTTCTGTAAATTGTCCTTCATGGAGAACTCTGCGTGTCATGTCTTCATAGGTCTTCCTTATTACGTTAATGATCTTCGTGGGAATACCCTCTGCTTGTCTGTAGCAAATGTAATTTTTGCTGGGGAGGTTAAGATGTTATACCTAACAAGAAAGATAGCTGTGTCTGTGTCAAATGTGTGTCAAATGTGTGAGGTCAAGCACATGTAGGTCCCTGACTCTAAAAAAGATGATGATGATGATAATGATATATTATATCATGGAACCTAACGCTACCTCCCTAGATCTCACACAGTCCATATTTTGATTCTAGTGGCTGGTGTATGATGTCTCTAGTGTCTAGGGGTGAAATGAAAATGATGGTACATCAACACAATACACTTAACTCACTATAAGAAAATAAATAAGACTGTGGTTAAAGTTTTCTTTTAAAAATTGGAATGTTTTTTCTTTGTACAATTTAATCTGCCTGTCCCGCCATCTCTTTTGGACAGGTCTTTGAAAATGAGGAAATATATTTACATATAATGCTTTAACTAAAAAATATGGACTCTTAGTTCTATGAATGTAATGTTATTATATAGAGTTCCTGTAGGTGTATTCACAGACTAAAACTTTAATAACTGCTAGTGATAATCATTGGTTATGAGGAGCTGTTGTTTTCGACATTCCCCATATAATTCAGTTTTATTTTTATAAGAACCAGTTTATTATGCTGAAGTATCAGATGTCCCAGCTGTTAACGTGTCACCTGGGATTCTTGGTATGACGATAATAAGTCAGGATGTCGTTGCAGATATAATAGATCAGCACCCACACACAAGCTCCTTCAGGCTATCAGCTGACAGCAACTTTTAAATGGAGACTTTTCACTTTTCACTCACTCATCAGGTTTCCTGTCACCGGATGGTAACAGGAAATAAAAACTCACTAGTTCAAAGACATATGTCACAAATAACGTTGACTGGCAAAGAATATGGCCTCAGTTTTGCTCTGCCTCGTCCAGATTGTGAATTAGTAATTAATTTTACAATTTATCACATCTGCTCTCAACGTAGTTGTTTGTATAAAATTTTCTAGTCAAATGGCCACGAGACCACTATGCCTCTTGCCAATATCTATTAGAGCCGACCAATGAAAGCAGGCACTACTACAACGTTTTGAATTTAGTTTGAAAAAACAAAACCAAAACTCCAAACAAACTATGTGCCTCTTAGTCCATTGGTCAGTCTGCGTTAGTTATGCCAATAGAAAAAGATGTTTAGTTTTAGTTAACCCTTTCCTATTCCCCCCCCCCCTTTTTTTACTCCTATACTCTTATACCAACCAATAGGATTTGAATTACTCCAATGCCTCTTTTTTAAACTAGCGTCCCCAATAACGTTATGTGTAACGAGCAAGAACAACAGTCTGTCCGTCCAAGCGTTCTTAGACATATAGTATTTTCTCAAGAACTTGGCTAATACTTGGACTACCATATTTTTAAAAACATATTTTTGCTCAGGGGACACTAAGCTATTCTACTATATGATTTTTATGGTCAGTTTCATTATGGTTTAGATTTTCAGTTTTGTCACTGTCAATCGTCAAATTACACAAGTCGGCCATTCCCCCCCCCCCCCCCCCCCCCCCCCCGTCTCTATCATTATTCAAATAACCAACTCGTTTGAGTGACGTCAGAATTTTACCGTTAGGAGGAAATGGAAAACTGTCTGTGTGTTTGTCTCTGCTGGCTTTGCCCACAACGTGTATATATTAAAGAGACCGCTTGCAGAGCGAAGAGGGGTTTTTCAAAACTTTGGTAGTGTTGGCGTTAATTGTTACAATCGTCTCGTTCTTACTACTGAGAAATGTCCGAATTATTACAAATTTTAGTGTTAAAGTTAACATATTACGTTAATTACAAGCTTTTCCCACCGTTTCGTGCAGCAGATCGGCGAGATGTTAGAATGTTTATTGTACGTTTCTAAACCGAAACTAAAAGCGTGTTAGATTTTTACGGCGGGTCATTTTTTAAGCATTTCCACTGCACAAAAGGCAGCGCTCTACTGGCGTCGAAAATGAAAATAGTCAGACACCTGAGGGCTGGTGTATTTATTATCATAGGACTAAAATCTTACTGAAATAAGCGATTATCTCACAGATTTCGCTACATTGTCATGTCTTAATAGGTCTTCCTTATTAAGTTAATGATCTTCATGGGAACTCCATAATCCCTCATACATTTCCAAAGTGATTCCCTGTTTACACTGTCAAATGCCTTTTCATATTCCACGAATCCGATGTATAGCGGCGAATTCCATTCCAGACTTTGTTCAACTATTATTCTCAACAATGTGGCTTTCTGGTCTGTACATGATCTCTTTTGTCGAAAACCTCCTTGTTCATCTCTCAGTTGCTTGTCTATGGACTCTTTTCATATCTCAGGGATGATTCTGTTCAAAACTTTTCCTGGCACTGATAGTAACATTATTCCTTTATAATTTGTACACTCTTGTAAATTTCTGTTCTTGTGCAACTTGACCAGATAACCTTCCTTCCATTCTGCTAGTATTTCCTCTCTCTTCCAGACTTTGCCAAGTAGTTTGTATAATATCTCTGTAGAGGAATCAATATCTGTTTTGATGGCCTCTGCTGGAATTCCATCTGGACCAGCTGCTTTTCCATCTTTCATAAGCTTTATGGCTTTATTTATTTCTTTACTTGGTCGTTCCCAGCTGATTAGTAACTCCTCTTCTGCTTGCTGGATGTCTGGGGGATTTGTTCTTGTATATTACTAAGCAATTTTCCATTCTTATCTTTTATGAGGCCATTTGCTTGCTTATATTTCCCTGTTAGCTTCTTTGTGTTGCTGTACAGGTCCCTCATAATTCCTTTGGCCGCAGCTTCCTCTGCCTCCCTTGCCAACTCTTCAATATACTTCCTCTTGTCTCTTTTGATTTTCTTACTTCTTTGTTTGCTTCTATGTACACTTCATGAGCCTTGGCTTCGGAGCTTCTGGTTTTGCTTCTGTTTAAATCTGCTTTCTTGTTTTTCCTGTCTTCTATCTTGATAATGGTTTCTGTTGTTTATCCATGCTTTGTGCTGATATTCTCTTTTTCTCAGTACTTCTTCACATGTCTCATTCCATATATTTTTTACTTGTAGCCAGTGGTCTTCCGTATCTGCTTCATCTTCCAGCTGTTGGAGTACTTGGTATTTGTTGGATACTGTGATTACAATTTTTTCTCTTATTTCCTGATTTCTTAGATATCCCACATTATACTGTTGTCTATAGCAATATACTGTTGTCACATAATTATTTTGGGTCGATCTCTGCTTAACTCCGGCAGGAATCAATTACATTTGTTGTACTGACTAATTGCTTGCTTTTCAGTAGTCAGCACCTTTTTTCTTTCTCTGATATGTAGCAGATAGTTTGTATTTTCAAACATTCTTACACTCCTCGCACTTATAAGTCGTCATGTCTGTTTGCTTACCTGTTCCTCTCTGCTGGGGAAGGAACTGATAAGATAATATTAGCCGACAACCATGTTGGTTAATTCCGGGTGTGCCCGACATCAGGCTACTGAGTAACATTAAAATCGCCCAGCGCAGTTATTTAATCGCTGATAAGGCCAGGGTGCGTTCTTTGCCAAGATGGTAAACAGACGGATTGTGTGTACTCAAGCGACAGATAAGGAGATTACTCGTCTGTGCGACACATTTGGACAGACATGCATGACATCGTCGTTTCCGGCACACCTTGTTACAAAGACATTACTTTAGATTAAAGTAATAATAAGTTATTTGCAAACATGGTCGAGAGATGATCAGATGTTTTCATTCCATATATGGGAGACGTGACCTTTTGCATCACGCATATTATTTCAAGCGGAAATAATTTTGAAATTACCCCACACAACACGCATGTTTGAAACGATTGGAGCTTTCTTAGCATCGTAACAAAACAAATGCGGGGGAGGAAGTGCGATATAACCTGACCTTTGCGCAGTTTTAAGACTCTGTGAAGATCGCTTGCAAAGACGAAACCAGACTGCCAGAGGTTAGATTCAGAATTCCATTTATCAGACCGGACTTCGTGGAACATCTTGAAGGACTTAAAGAGCCCAGGAAAACCATTTTAATAAGGAGCTGGAATCTGAGGAAATTGAAACACGGAGTCATAGTGGGAATTAATCCAATATCATAAATCCCTCCGTAAGTACTTCGCTCGGTCGGTCGGTCAGTCACGTTTTGCACACCGTCATTTGCGCACTTTTATCTATTTTCGAGAGAGTACATTAACTTTCAACCACAGCTAAGGGAGTGCGACTGTTGTTGAAAGTTAGACAATAATTGGATTGTTTCCCCTTATATGTACTCTCGCGAAAATAGAAAAGTGTGAAGGTGTGCATTAAATCAACAGACAATCAAGATACTCTTATGTCCAGTTTCATTCGGGAAACGGATTTAACTCATCATTTTTCTTAAACATAACCTTAAAATGTAAGTTTCTGATTGTTTCTTCAAGACAAATTTTTAATTGAAAGTATTGCAGACTTATTATTATAGATCAAAATGATAAGATGGCTAAAAGGAAGAGACGATCGCGTCATTCACAGCGAGCAAGCGGGGACTATAGAAGAAGCAGCAATGTAATACGTGTAACAAAACAACACACTATAATTAAAAACCTGCCAATTTTGGCTGGTTGTTTCTAGTTGTTAAAATAACTCCCCCAAGAACACGTGAAAAAAAGGCATCTGCCAGTGCCTTAAACCTACTTCTCTGAGAAAACAGTATGTAAGCCAAGATTGGCTTGTTGGTGGTACCAGTTGAAGGTACTATCTCTGGAACAAATAGGGAAAAGTTGCCTGAGCTTTAAGACGAGAGACCAACTTCGTAGACACTCCCTGACACTTCTGGGTATGTGCTGCGCCCTACAACCTTGACCAGCGACGAGCGTGTTCAGTCTACCAAAAACCAACCCATCAGAAGGAGCAGAACCGTCATTGACACCTAAGTAGCCCCTAAAAGCTGCCAAGTGACCTCCTTTACACACTTATATTCCATCACAACGGTGATGAGAAACTTTTTTAAATAAATAATTATTCATTTCTTTAAAACCTTGTTAAAACCTAAATGACTATTAAATCAGGTTTTTTGTAATTATACAGATTTAATCATTTTGAATGTACTGCATGTTTGTCTCAGTCAATTTACTAAATACACTCTAAACAGAGCTATACCATAAGAAGAATTCCCCTGAGTAAATCAGGGTGGGTGCTTGAACGAGCTGAAATTAATAATTGCTTAATTCGTCATAAAAGGCGGCGGACCGATATAAGTTAACAATTGCCCTGCCTGTGCAGCATTGTTCTTGACTTCGGAAATATCTTATGAAAACTACGTTGAGATAGAAGCATCATTATCATTCTATCTGCAACTCTACCAAGAATAATCTTGTGCAAAGGTAGACACATTTGAAGACCCATATTACGAGGGAAGGTCAAAAAGTAATGCCTCCTATTTTTTATGTATGTAAATACTGCATCAGTGTGCAATTTGTAAATTTAGCAAGATTCCTCAAACACTCTTCTGCACTGTATAGCATTACCAACCTTTTTCAGTAACAGATGGCACCACTGTAACAGTTTAAAAATGGCTGCCAAAGACGTTCGGTTAAAACAACGTTATGTCATAGAATTCCTCAATGCTGAAGGCGAGACCCCAATTCGCATCCACGAACGTTTGAAGAATGTTTATGGAGATTCAACAGTGGATGTTAGCACTGTCCGACGTTGGGTACATCGTTGTGACGAAGCTGAAGTAGGTCAATCCTCAATGGCTGACGCAAAGCGGACTGGCCGTCCGTCTACCGCAGTGACTCCACACAACATTCATCGAGTTGATGGCATCATTCGTGGTGACCGTCGGGTAACACTGGATGAACTTTCTTCCATGTTGTCCATTAGTAAAGGCAGTGTCCAGAACATCATTAAAGACCTGGGTTGTTCAAAAGTTTGTGCACGGTGGGTACCCAGAATGTTGACAGACAGACAACATCGCCGACAAGAAAGAAGTTCAAAAGTTCACCATCTGTAGGGAAAGTTATGGCCTCCGTGTTTTGGGATGAGAAGGGTGTGATTCTTCTCGACTTCTTGGAACAGGGAAACACGGTGAATGCAGACCGTTACATTGAAACTTTGAAGAAGCTTAGAGGTCGTCTTCGGCGACTTTACCCATTAAAAGATCAGAGAACTGCACTACTGTTGCACGATAATGCCACGCCACACACCGCTAAACGCACCATTGATGCGATTGCAGAATTTGGCTGGACATTATTACCACATCCCCCTTACAGTCCCGATCTTGCACCTTCTGACTTCCATCTGTTTGGACCACTGAAAGAAGATCTTCGCGGACATCACTTTGAGGACACCGAGACCCTTAAACGCGCCGTACGCCAGTGGTTTAGGAAAAAGGACACACATTTTTACCGTGCCGGGATACATGCCCTTGTGAGAAGATGGACAAAAACTGTAACAAATAACGGAGACTACATTGAGAAATAAATTTTTGAAGTTCAGACTTGGGGCTACATTTCAATGTGAATTTTATCTGTTTTCTTGCCTATTGAATGAAATTAAAAATTACGAGGCATTACTTTTTGACCGTCCCTCGTAGATGCTCTTGAGTTTTGGCCACTGTTGGACCACTACTGCAAAGCAGGGGAGGCAAATTCGTGACAACCGTTGTAAATTTCTTGAGTTTTAATTTTGTTTTAGTCAACAGAAGATTGTGTTCTGATACCACATCTGCTCCTCTACACACTTTTACATCATGCAATGATGACCTAAACTTCTTACTTATGCATGTGTAATCAATCTGATTCTCAGTTCTGTGATCTGGTGATATCCATGTTGCTTTATGTATTCGTTTATGTGGAAGTATGCTTCCTCCTATAGCTAGTTGATTTGAAGCACAGAAGCTAGCTAGTAGTTCCCAATTCTCGTTCATCATACCTAATCCATACTTTCACATGATTTCTTCAAAGCCGGTGTTGTCTGTTCCTATTTTCGCGTTTAGGTCCCCCGTCAAAATTGTGATGTCCTTTCTTTTCTTTTTGTCCAAGACATTTTGTAATCTGGTGTAAAAATCTTCTTTCTCAGATTCTTCTTTATCATTTGTTGGTGCATAACACTGGATGATGTTTATATTTACTTTCTTTTTGGCTAACTTAAACATTGCTGTTATAATTCGGGGTCCTATTGCTTCACATTCTATAAGTGCCTTCTGTACTTCCTTAGACAGCATTATAGCCACCACTTCACTGGGGTGGGCTCTTTCCTCCTCATGTCCTGAGGACAACACCATCAATCTCCACCTCTCTATGCTCTTCCGCCGCGTCTCGCAGAGAGCCAGGAAATCAGTCTTGTAATTTGTCATTTCCGCTGTTACCTGTGCAGTTTTCCCTTGTTCACATAGAGTGCGAACACTCCAGGTGCCAATCCTGGAGATTTTCCTAGACTAAAAAAGGTTAGTCGGCAACCCATACTCCTTTCGGCTTTCTCTGGGTTGCTTCATGCGCCTCCTTTCCAGAGGACCTTCTTCTGTCTTGGGTGACTGAGTTTTATTTATGTTCTGTATTTGACGTGTCCATGTTTGTTGAAGTTTTTTTGGTAAAAAGTTTTTTACGGGATGGGGGTAACCAGCCCCATGCCAAAGTCTCCTTAGTCGCTTTTTACAACATGCCTGGTAGGGTACAGTGTTACGATTCTTTGCACCCCTTTCGGGCCCCGGTAATTTGTGTAGTATATGGTTTATTAACCTTTTCTGAATCATGAACACCTTTGATTGTCCAATGAAGGTTTATGGACCCTCTCTTGGAAAGAAATGTGCCTTAAAAACATAATTAAAAATTGTACATTTAAAACTTTAGGTTATGTACACGGACCTCATAGAATACATTCCCTGACTCCCAAGTGGCCCGCGGATCACACGTTAAGAAACCCTGTTGAAGTAAGTTATAACACACGATTTGAGTCATGGGCTCCTTTGATTGTCCAATGAGGGTTTATGGACCCCTTCTTGGAAAGAAATGTGCATTAAAACATAACAAAAAATTGTTTACTTAAAATTGTAGGTTATGCACACGGACACCATAGAATACATTCACTGACTCCCAAGTGGCACGTGGACCACACGTTAAGAAACCCTGCTGAAGTAAGTTATTACAAACGATTTGATCATCATACTATTGGTTTTGTTTAGTTTAGTTTTGTTTAGTTTTGTTTTGTTTAGTTTGGTTTTGTTTAGTTTGGTTTTTAAGGACCATCTTCATTGCACACGGACTCCATCAGCGCTCCGATCTTCTCCATTAGATCACACAAGGAGGATTTCAGCACAGTGCATGACCTCCGTAGCACCAGCGAGGATCCCAATGTGTGTATACATGAATCACACATTCTATAAATATTTTTGTGGTGGGTAGATTTTCTAATTTTTTAAATTTTGCCAAGGCAGCTGCCGTATGGGCCTACTCTTTACGATTTCCAAGTGCCGAGTGATATTTAACGTGCACAACTTGCACACGAGACCTCCTATTTTTCGCCTTTATCCAAGAAGGCTATGCATCCGATTTCACTACCCAGGAGATCAGGGGTGTGTATGACATCATTAGGAACCACTGGGAGTGAACCCGATACCTTCAGAGTTAGAGGCAGATGCCATGCCTCTTAGCCACTCCGAACCCTCATCATACTGCCATCCAGGTGGCAGCTATCAGATCCTGTTCCTCGGACGCCAACAGTTGGCTCCGCCTTGAACAACGCCTTATCCATCTTATGGGCTGCCTTAAACCCCTGCTTGCACCAGGACCAGCGAACCAGAGCTGGTCAAGACCGTACTCCACCTCCACGTGGTGGTCCTGGAAACAGTCTGCAGCAGTGCAGTCTGGCTGAACGAGTACGGATCGAAATGGGAAGGCAAACCCGGTCCCTAAAAAATGCCGTGCTGAAGTCGGATGTGTCAACCGAAAGGTGCAGATATCACAGCTATGGCGTAAACAGACACAACGCAACCATCGTCCTTTTCAGGGCGAACGAGGAAGAAGAAGAAGAAGAACCCCGTGATTTGAACACCCAGCATTCTTGTGTCTGAGGCGTCCTTTTCTATCTAGTCCTATTTGTATCATGATTGCGATCACCCTTGAACATTTTTTTTCTGTTTAAAAAAAATAAATAAATATTACTTTATCTTCATCTTCCCCATAGGCATCCAACACAGTGGCAAAACAATCATCATCATCTTCCTTTCCGCTCCTTACGGAGCATGGAACCACTACTGTATACGGTCCATTTGCAGGAAGCCTGCCTAAAGCAGTCACATGATCTTGCAGCTGTGGTTTTTGTGGCAATTTCTTTTGTATAATGAGGTTACAGCCCCACCCACAACCTCATAATAGTCCAACAATGTTGCGTTAACAACAGGAGAACATTTCGCCTGAGCTTCCATGTAAAAAATAGAGCACTCGCTTCTCGAGGCGAAGTTACGTGGGATCAAATCCTGGGATTATCCAGCTGCAGTGTACCCAGCTGTTAATGGGCACTTGGTTGCTCATGAGTTGGGGAAGGCAAAGACAGTGATGAAAGGAACCTGCTACACCATGTTATAAAGCTGAGATCTAGTTCGTGAAGTCTCTAACAATTCACTCACCTACAGCAGTATCTACTATTAACTCCTTCATTTACCACCCTTCAGCTGCCCAAGGAGCATATGCCATCAACAATCACCTGCCAAGTCTTCCTGTCACGTGCCATCAGCTCCAGGTTTGTCCTTGTCTTTCTCATCATTTGGATTTGTGTCTCCAGGGTTACGGGCAGAACACGCCCATGTAAGTAATACATTTAAAAAATAAAACTCAATAAGAATGCGGTGTTGCCACTAAACTATCCACTGCTAGCAGTGAAAGAAAGTATTTAGGTAGAATTTGGAGATTTGTATTTAATCTAATGCTTTCTGTTTATTCTAAGAAAGTCCGCCCCCGATTGCTTTATTTTCTTTTTGGTCTTCGATCCACACATTCAACGGTTTTTCCATTTCTTCTTTTATTTCCTTAAGTCTTGTTCAAATAGATTTTGCAGCACTCGCAGTTGTACCTGTTAATCAAGTTTCTTTTATTTTTCGCAACGTTATCTCTGATGATGCGCAATGTGGATTTCGTTAGACCGGTAGTTCTCGTGATATCATGTGTTCACTCGTTTCTTTCTTCTTCTTCGTTCGTCCTGAAAAGGACGTTGGTTGCGTTGTGTCCGTTTACAGCGAAGCTGCGGTATTTGCGCCTTTCGGCAGACACATCCGACTTCCGCACGGCATTTTTTGGGACCGGGTTTGCCTTCCCTCTTCGATCCCTACTCCTCAGCCAGACTGCAGTGATGCAGCCTGTTTCCAGGACCACCACGTGGAGGTGGAATAGGGTCTTGGTCAGCTCTGGTTCGCTGACCCTGACGCAGGCAGTCAAGCTATGGGTCGCTTACTGCATTCATCACATTTGATGCGTCTTGGGTCCATGTTTCTTTCAAAACGTGTCATTGTTGCAAGCTTCTCCACGATACCTGCTGTTTTCCTGCTTCGTTCACTATTTGTATTATAACCAGGACGCTTACTTGTATTTGGGATGCTTTATTAGATACTTTTATCAAGAAAAAGTACGCAAGCTCGGTAAACAATCACTATACACACTCGTAGGGCATGGAGTGTGTGTAATGGTGTGTATTTTGTGTAATCTTCCGCCGGCACTACGTTCAGCTGGTGGTATTTATCGCATTCACCTGGTGTTACGTGGTAGCCCTAAGCATTGTCACCTCGTAAAATAATCGCTCAGAACTAACAAGCTTTCGCGTTTTAGTAATTTTACTGCCCTACTTATCTACCACGTATGAACTATTTCGCGCATTAGAAACAAGAGTTGTATCAGAAGAGACTACTATGAAATATCAATATTATGGAAAAAGTTTGCGAAATGCCGCAAGGATCAGAAATAAACAGCATAAATTGTACGATTTTTTTTTTTCGACTTCCGTCTGCCATTTCGCCGTCTGTCGTCATGTGTAGTTGCAGTCTCCGCTGAATTTGACCGTTGTTTATCAGGGATAACGTACAAATCGACACGTGACAAAAGTTGAGGCTCACCATCCCCGAACAACAGTGGACGTTGGTACCTGTAAGCGCTAGCAGGCGTCACCTAATTTCGGCGCGTGCACATACTCTGGACTTAAAACACAAGCTACCATTTCATTATTTTGTTTCGGTCTCGTTAGGAAGGGATTTTAACCAGCAGAAGAAAAGTCATGTGAGGGGAAACAAAAATATGCACCATCACGGAAACCTTGTCAATAGTAAATCGATGGGAAGTCATTAAAAACAAGAAGGTGTGTGGGGACAGCGTTGGATATTTTATGACTATTTGATGAGGCTATCGTGAAAGAAAAATTAAACACACCACACGTTCACACACAGAAACCGCCAGCCCAGGAGCGTTCACAACAATTCTGTGTCTTTTTGTCATTACGTGTCGTTACCTTCATCCTGCAACAGACTGGGAATTACTAATGACAAATGTGGCGCCCACGTGATGCGCAATATTTGTGACAGAGTAAAAAATTTATACGTGCAACGCATTTAACAAGCAACGTTTGGTTTCAAATTTTCTGGTCATAAATAAAAAAAAAAAAAACAACACAATTTATCGCTTCGTTTTAGCTGCTGCTATTTGTTCTGTCTTCTGCTACTTTTTTTCTTTTTTTCTTCTTCTTTTTAAACACGAAAGAAGATTCGTTAGTGATAAACTTGTTGCAGTAAGGTCCATGTTTGTTCGTCCGCTAAAGAAGACCTATTTGTCGACACTTTAGGATGTTATTTTCAGTTAGGTTTAGATTGCATGTACCTTTAACAACATTGCAGCAGGATACGTTGTAGAAGCGTCTGTTTGGTGTGACATTTCCACGGTAAAAATGGTTCACTTAAGAGTTTGAAAAGGTCTTTTCATTTGTCAGTTACAAGGGGATTGACATAAGTCTTGGGCCTGACCATGAAGGAGTCAAAGGAGGAAGATGAAACTTGGCACATTTAAAGTTCATCATATTTGCACTGAATGTGTGAAGTACGCGTTTGTTTCTTCAATGGGTTTTCCCGCTACGATGCACGGCGCAATGTACCCTATTGACCGGATCTGCTGCTCCAAAGATTTGACAAAACAATGGAAAAGAAGGAGGCCAGAGCTGTGATAAAATTTCTGATGTTTCAGGGAAAAACACCTACAGAAATACACAGGGAGATGGACCAGTGTTTCGTGATTCTTGTCCTTCATATATTTCGGTAAAAAACTGGTGTCAACAGTTTAAGTGCGGCCGCTCAAATGTTGCTGATCTGCCAAGATCTGGTAGACCATCTCAGAGTGCAACGATGAAAATGCAACAAGAGTGAAGAAAATCATTGACCAGGATCGAAAAATGACAATTGTGGAGATAGCTAGTAGAGTAAAACTAAATGAAAGAACACGTTTACAGAATTTTACACAACAGACTGAACATGAGAAAAGTGTGTGCACGCTGGTGTTGAAGGACTTTCGTGTGGGGTTACTGGTTGTGTTGCCTGAATTCTGATCGTGCTAATGTTCTTACGCGAATGGGGTGAACCTCACCTTCGGTTTGTCGTAATGCCTGAACTTGGCATCAAGATGTAAACAACTGTTCATCTTATTAACTCAGCAACTTGACATAAAATACGTAATTCATAAGGTTGAATGGTGTAACGTGATTCAACGAATAATGCCTCCGGTTCGAGTCCTTCACAATTTAATATGGATTACACACATACATAAACAGTTCAATTCACACATGAGGTACATGCATCAATCAATCAATAGCGTAGACTGCTGTTTTACGTGTCAATGTCCGTTTAAGGATACAATGCAGTAATTGTCGTCAGAACATCACAGCTATATGCACGCGCAGATAGAATGGCTACCTGCCGACAGTGAGACTGTGAGTCTAATTACTTCGTATAAAGTAGACGATTATCTTTCTCCTTCCAAGGATTTAGTTAATCACTAACCTCCATAAGTTTCCTCTCTCGTAGAGTTCTAGGACTGACCCTGGTCCTGCATAAATACACATATAAATGGCTATATCATGCCATTAATTTGGAAGGCTAGAAAAACGCAGCTATTCAGCTTGACGGTCAAGTAACAAAGGGTAGCGTCTCCTAGTTACCGACTGTGACCCAAACAACGCTAGACACGTCATAATCGATCGTGTATGGAGCGTTCAATAATTGAAACATCTATCGCAATATATTAAATGTCTTAACCTTTACAATTGCACGTCTGCTAACCTTTAGCAGACGGCGTTAATAACATATACCGTAACAATTCCCTGTACACCGGGGAAAAAAATCGATAGATTTTTTTTCAAGATCTATCCGACTTAACAATTTTTCAAAAATTTTACACAATTGTGACATATGGCCGACGATGTTCTGAGTAGAACCGTGTCGCGGTCATGTCAACTAACTATTTGTCATAGTCATCTAACATTAATCATATTATATATCAATATTATGCATATTATTATATCAACTAAATAAAATGTGTAATGTCAATAGTGAATGATAGAATTAAATTAAAGTAAGGTCTGTCGTATTAGTATGTCATATAGGAATTAATTTGACTAATTAAAATTAAATTAATTAATTAAACTAAGAGTTAAATTATTAAGATTCTAATGTAACACGATGTTATGAGAGAAGAAAAGACAAATAAGTGAGAAGAAATAGAAAGAAATTCGAATATAAGTTTAACTTAATTGTGTGTGTTAAGTGTTAGTGAATAATAACTATCTAATTTAACTAACTAAATAACGTATAGGTACATTAAAATATTAATCAAATACTTGTGTGAGATTTATTTTCTCTTTTCATAATTTCTTCTTTTTATATTTCGTTCTCTTTTTTGTTTTTTTCTCACATTTCATTTTATTGATATTAATTCAATTAAGAAGTTAAGTTAACTAATTAATTAGTATAGGATATGATGATCCATCCGTAGTCCTGATCCTGATGAATTCTTTTAGACAAAGTGTTGAAGCATTTACGTCGGACAGAAATGTCAATTATCCTAGGATCCAAGAATTAAGTGCACATAGGATAATAAGTTCGACTTGTCGTCAGATATTGTTCCATGATTGTTGAACGAATATTCATATATTGTGTATGGACGTTAGACGAAGTTTCAATGTCAATATGTATACCTTGATTGTCTTTAGTTCAATTCTGTGATGCATATAGTGTTTATAATTATTAAATTGAAGTCAAGGTTAGTTCCCTTATAGTTGATACTTCGTTCTATCCAATGTAGTGATGATTGACGTAGTTTAGGAATGTCAATGTTGATTATTCGTCGTCAATAGGATTACGTGACAACGCATCCGCCACAATGTTTTCAGTGCCAGGAATATGTTCAATGGAGAATTCAAATGGCTGCAGGATGATCGCGTATCTGGCGAGTTTTGGGCTTTTGTGGTTTGATCTACGCAAAGATGCTACAGCACGCTGGTCAGTCTGAATGGTGAATGGAGCACCAAGCAAGAACTTTTCCAGTTTTGTGATTGCCCATATAACTGACAAAGTTCCTTGTCCACTGTGGAATACTTTGTTTCTGCCGGCTTTAGCTTTCTTGAAATATATAATGTAGGATGTAGAACGCCATCATGGTTCTGGAGCAGGCATGCACCGATGCCGTAGTTACTAGCATCTGTTCGTAAGAAAAATCTTTTGGAAGCATCGGGAAGTCTTAAAATTGGTTCATGCGAAAACAAATTTATAATTTTGTTGAAAGTTTCATTGCATATACCAGTCCATGTCACCTTCACCGGCATGTCTTTTTTTAACAATGAAGACAATACAGCCGTGATGGATGACAAGTTTGGTATGAATCTACTGTAATATTGAACAAGTCCTAACAAACTCCTGACCTGTTTCTTCGTCTGAGGAACTGCTATGTTTAGAATTTTGGAGACCGTACTAGGTAACGTTCGGATATATCCCGCTCCAATGATATGTCCCAAAAAGGTTATCTCATTACACGCGATCTGCACCTTTGTAGGTTTAGCAGTTAGATGATAATTCCTTAGAGTGTCGAAAACATATCTAAGTCCCGAAACATGTTCCTCAAACGACGAACTAAACAAGCATATGTCGTCAATATACGTAATAACGTCTAATCTACCTGATAAAATTTGTCGCATCAGGCGAATGAAGGTAGCTGGCGCATTAACAAGCCCAAAAGGCATCACATTCCACTGGTATAGACCTTGTGGAGTGGAAAATGCGGTGTAGTACTTAGCCTTTTCGGTCAGTGGTATCTGCCAATAACCTTTAGTTAAGTCTATCTTACTAAATATAGTTGCGTTGGATAGACGTGGCAGTAAGTCGTCGATAAGTGGATGTGGTTCGCTGTCAACTATAGTCTTAGCATTTAATTTTCTATAGTCAACACATAGTCTGATGTTATTGTCCTTCTTCCGGACAATCACTAATGGAGAAGAGAATGGCGAATTACTAGTCTCAATGATTCCCAGAGACAACATCTGTTCAAGTTCCTTAGTAGTTTTAGCAAGGAAATGTAAAGGAACCGAATAGGGATGTACACGAATAGGTGTATCGTCATTGAGAGTAATGTCATGACTGATAGCCGATGTGCGACCCGGGACGTTGGTCAACACATCTGGATAAGATTGTAAGAGATTAGCAATCTGTAGACGCTGTTGCGGTGTAACCGTTGAAGAGATGGTTACATCCCGCCAAGATTCAGTAGGTTGAACTACTGGTACCGGTAACGGTAACTGTACCTCAGGAAAAGAAGATTCTTCTTCCTGGATGACGGATAAGTTGGAATAATAACAAGTAGATACTGTGTTGTCATCTAGTTCATGGAAAATTGACTGTAAGTGTTCAGGACGTGTATGAAATTGCTTGAGCATGTTAATATGAAATATCTTTTTGTGTCCCTTGATATCTAAGACGTAATCAACGTCGGAAATTTTATCAATGACTTTGTAAGGACCATTCCAAGATATCAATAATTTATTGTTATTGTGAGGAAGTAACACATAAGCCTCATCGCCTGGGAATAATTGGCGTAATCGTCGAGACCTATTTTGTAGAGATCGAGCCTTAGCTTTTGCAGCCTCAGAAGAAGCTGTTGCCAACTGGCAAGACTCAATAATGTTCTTCCGGAGATTAATCACATACTCGTAAGATGACTGAGTGTCCTGAGTCATCTCCGCGTCAATTAATAAGTCTTTTATTAGTCCCATAGGACCTCTTGGGGGAGCACCAAAAACTAATTCAAAGGGAGAGAAGCCAGTTTGTTCATGCGGTACCTCCCGATAAGCAAATAGAACAGCTGGGAGTGCTCTGTCCCAGTCATGAGGGTGCTTAACAGTAACCTTATGTAGTAGTTGTTTAAGTGTATGGTTAAGTCTTTCAACTGCACCATTACTCATAGGATGATAAATACTACTTAAATTCCTATCAATGTTCCAGGTTTTCATGACTTCCTTCATGGTGTCAGATATGAACTGTGACCCATGGTCTGATAAAAGTTTTCTAGGAAACCCTATTCTAGAAAAGATGAGATGTAGTGCATCAGCTACATCTGTGGTAGTGGTGGTCTTTAATGGGATAGCTTCTGGCCATCGTGTGCACAAATCAATGCACGTAAGGACGAATCTATGTCCTCTGGCCGATGGTAGCAATGGACCAATAATATCTATGGCCATCTTGTCAAACGGTCTTACTGAGATATCGCAAGCCTGAATAGGCGCCGTGTGAAAAGCTCCACGTGCTTTCACTTCTTGGCATGTAGTACAGGAACGTACATACTGCGAAATATCTCTTGACACTCCTGGCCAAAAGAATGAAGACAGTACTCGAGATCGTGTTCGAGTATATCCCATATGTACAGCACACTGTGAGTCATGCGCATGTTGAAGAATGTACCGTTTAAAAGTATACGGGACCATAACTTGTTGTTTCATTTGTGATTTGTCATTAAAACATCTAATCAATAGGTCATTTTTAATAACAAACCAATGTTTGTTATTATTACCTGAGGATAGATTGTCAACTTTATCAACCAGCTTAAAAAATTTTTTTTAAAGATTTATCCTCTTTTTGTTTGGTTGCAAATGTTTCCCTGTCAATAGGTGAATTGACTACAAATTCCTCTTGGTTGTCTACATCCATTTTATTATCACCAACTTTCTCCATGAGTTGAGTCTGCGCTCTAGTCGTCACGGCGTTTCCAGTGCATAGGTTATGTTTCTCCCATTCTATGATCTCATCTGGAGTACAATCTTTACTGCCGTGTATACGACCAACCATCAGATCAGCAATAGGCTTTTTTAGCATACATACTTTTACATTCCCTGTGAAAAAGGGTGTTCTAATATGAACAATAGCTGTGGGGTAAAACTCAATAGTTCCACCAAATGTCATGCAGCGGACGTATTCTCCTGTCGCACAGCTAGGATGTACCAGCGACTGACGTACACCAATCGTCGTGGATCCTGAATCTCTCAGCACTGAGACGACGGATCCATTAACGATTCCCCTGTTAAAAATTAGTAAGCCTGTTCCATCGTTGACTGCAAGACCTACCTCTGGTGTAATATGTCCGCAGTTAAGCACTGTTTCTTTCGCCTTCTGAAAAATAAGATTGCATTGTTGGCAACTATTTGCCACATTATAATTAATAGCAAAACATGCAGCAGAAGACTGTGTTGTATTATTGTCAAGTGGGACCTGAGCTATAGGGGTAGTATTATTTGTAACTGCCGCCCCTGTATTATGGTTGTAATGATATGATCCCCGAGAATGAGATCGATTCCGAGTATAATTGTTAGAATTATCTCGTCGTCCTCTATAGTAACTATTATCTCGATGTCTCGAGCCATGATTATTACCATTCCAGTTATTGTTATTTTTCGGGGTATGTGATCGATTATAATTAGTGTTATGTTGACTATTGTGGTAGTTTGTTTCAGGTGAATAATTTCTATCTCGTGATCTACCTCTGTTGAACTCATTTTTATTGTTGAAATCATTATTATGTCCCTTCTGAAAGTTAACATTGTGATTTCTTTGGAACCTACTTCTGTCTACACTGTGATGTCTTTGTTTGTTATTATGATTGTAGGCCATATTAGACGCCACAGGTAGAGGTTCTCTTAATGAGGAGTTAGAAATGGTTGCATTCGGATGTGCCGAACAGTAGTTTAAAGAAATTTTTTCCAACTCGTCAATAGTACCTGGTTTACGCTCCTGCAAATATGCAAAGAATGGCTGGCTAACCGAAGATAATACCTTATCCCGTAGTAGCAAATCAACTAATTTGTCGTACGATTTGTTGACTTCTGCCAGTTCAACCCATCTATTAAATGTATTGCGTATGTTCGCAATGAATCCTGCAAAATCTTTTGGAGATTCAGGTAAAATTCCCTTAAATTTCAACCTACAGTGTTCCTCGTCCAGGTGAAACCTTCGTAAAAGCAAGGACTTAATAGCACCGTAGTTATTTGCTATTGATGGGTCAGCATTTTGAGAAGCCGTCAATGGTTCTCCAACCAAGAATTCATTTAACTTGAGTACCCATGACTCTTCGGGCAAATGATTTGTTTTGCAAGTCTGTTCAAAACGTGACAGGAACGATGAAAGGTCGTCCACGTTTAAGTTGAAAGTGGGTAATTTAAAGTTGTAGAAATGTTTAGTTTGGCTGGATGACGATCCATTTTGTGCGTTATTATTCTGGTTTGCATCAGCACTTTGTGCTTGTAATCTTGCTGTCTCCAATTTAATACGCGCCAATTCCATTTCTTGTTGTAAAATAATTTCCTCTCGTTTCAATTTATTCTCTTCTTCCTGTTGAGCAATTTCTCTTAATCTATTTTCCTTGGCAATTTGCTTCATCTCACGTTCTGCTTCCTCTTTCTTTAATGCAGCCTTTTGTTCCTCCATTTCTGCTTTATGTTTTTCCAGTTCTGCCTCAGCAAACTGACGAAGTTCTTGGGATTTATAACCATATTCTTTACCAATTTTAACGAAATGGTCTATAGTAAGCATTTTGACTTTTATCCGTAAGTAATTATTGATAATTACTGATTAAAATAGTCAATAGCAGCTTCAGAGTAATTATTATACTTACTCAACTTAGGAATATTCAATATAAATAATCACAATAGTACTGAACTCTTATGTCTAAGTTCAACTAATAGACAATATTTTGTAACAATATTGTATCTAAGTACTAACTATATCATAAATAGTTATGATATCTGTTAACTATAATGTAATTACATCACACAATTAATCTTAATATCCAATAATGTTGGGTATGATTCCTAGTAATTATATTGTTCAATGTACTAAGTCACTCTCTTAGTACCAGAAAAGTATATTAAATAATATACAATGGGTCTGTCACCTCAAAGGTAGACTATAAGATTATTTTATTTGGTCAATATATATATATTATATTATTATTATTATTATTATGCCCTAGGCATCTCTTATAAATTGTAGTGCTAATTTCTTGGACTATCACTGCATAATTATGCAATGTCCCATATTAACCTTAAATGTCAGAAAAAATTAATTAAATTAAATTACAAGTGTATTATTGAATATAATGTCATATTATTAATGTAGTATTTAATATATATCATGAGTACAAACAAAACAATGATGCAACTAAAGGGTACAAACAATGTCAAGACGCAAACAAGACATTTTCACAATTAAAAATGAATTTATGAACTAAATAAAACAAGCGGAAGTGTCACACGGAAAACGAAGGGTCAAAGATTGACCCGAGGTCAACTGAATATGCAAAGTACACAAAAAAAAAATGACTGCAAAAAATGATGACATCACAGGACTCATAACGGACGAACATTTAACAATCATCAAATAAATGATAGTAAGAGTAGACTGGACGAAATAGTTAACGAACATGATACAAAACTGAATAAAAATGTGAACTTAGTACAAATAAAATACACCAGTTATCTACGGAACGGTACAGCTAACACAATCGTCAAACGACAGCAGATTTGGACAGGCAGTCCATTCGGCAGAATCTTCGATGGAGCTCCCAAAAAGTGCGATCGTTTAACTGCCCTAAGAAACGACCGAAATCAATTCAGGCATCGTGAGAGCCACAGAATCTACTTTCGGTTCATCCTCCCTACCGCCCACTAGTTAACAACACCTTAAAACAACAAAAAGTACATTAAACATAGGTAAAAACATGCCTATGTAGGCAGAAGGCATGGACTCAGTTAGCACTGTCACGTTAACGACAATAGGTATTGAGCTAAACTTATCTTTATTTGCTGCTTCACTTGATGCTCGTTGTCGTCGACGGCTAGGCCTGTGCCTTTGACTGTCTGCTCCTGATGGGCAGGCAACGGTAGTCCATCTTGTGCATCTTGATAAATTTGAAGCGAACTAGAAAGGCGTTGAAAAGATGTCTTCTTCACGGCGACAATGCAACAGTGACGTCATGTTGCTATTCATGATCACGTGCGTCACGTCAGCTTCGTAATGGTCACGTGATTTTCATTCAAACGTAAATATCGTGGAGGCGTGTGGAACACAGAAAAAATTTTTTCTCTTCTGTCGATCCCCGCAATCGGCCGCCAGTTTTGTTGCAAGGACTTTCGTGTGGGGTTACTGGTTGTGTTGCCTGAATTCTGATCGTGCTAATGTTCTTACGCGAATGGGGTGAACCTCACCTTCGGTTTGTCGTAATGCCTGAACTTGGCATCAAGATGTAAACAACTGTTCATCTTATTAACTCAGCAACTTGACATAAAATACGTAATTCATAAGGTTGAATGGTGTAACGTGATTCAACGAATAATGCCTCCGGTTCGAGTCCTTCACAATTTAATATGGATTACACACATACATAAACAGTTCAATTCACACATGAGGTACATGCATCAATCAATCAATAGCGTAGACTGCTGTTTTACGTGTCAATGTCCGTTTAAGGATACAATGCAGTAATTGTCGTCAGAACATCACAGCTATATGCACGCGCAGATAGAATGGCTACCTGCCGACAGTGAGACTGTGAGTCTAATTACTTCGTATAAAGTAGACGATTATCTTTCTCCTTCCAAGGATTTAGTTAATCACTAACCTCCATAAGTTTCCTCTCTCGTAGAGTTCTAGGACTGACCCTGGTCCTGCATAAATACACATATAAATGGCTATATCATGCCATTAATTTGGAAGGCTAGAAAAAACGCAGCTATTCAGCTTGACGGTCAAGTAACAAAGGGTAGCGTCTCCTAGTTACCGACTGTGACCCAAACAACGCTAGACACGTCATAATCGATCGTGTATGGAGCGTTCAATAATTGAAACATCTATCGCAATATATATTAAATGTCTTAACCTTTACAATTGCACGTCTGCTAACCTTTAGCAGACGGCGTTAATAACATATACCGTAACAGCTGGGTTCCGCGACTGTTGACACGTGAACAGATGCAAACGAGGGTAAATTGCTGTCAACAGTTGCTCAAAAAGTGTCAGGCAACAATTTTTTTGGACACCAGGGTGACAGTAGAGGAGACCTGGGTACACCATTATGACCCCGAATCCAAAATTGCCAGCATGCAATGGAAAACCCCGTGCTCCCCAACACCTGTCAAGCCGAGAGCGCAGAAATCTGCAGGAAAAGTGATGCTGACTGTTTTTTGGGACGGCAGAGGTGTCCTTTTGAAAGATTATCTGCCTCGTGGCAACACAGTTAATGGACAGTACTATGCAGATCTTCTCACAAAACTAAGAAGATGGCAGAAGTGTGTCAATTCAGACGGTGGCTATATTGAAAAGGAATAAACACTATACAAAATTTCAGCTCTCTGTGACATGTCCTTCATGGTCAGGCCCAAGACTTATGTCAATCCTCTTGTATTATTGCGCGTTCATTTCATTAAATCGGCAGGAAAAGATACAAGATAGATCGACGGTAACGACGAAATGTCATGTCGAATCGACAAATATTTCTTCATCAGCGAGTAAACATAGATAACTGTGTAATAAAATCGAATCATCCTTGCGTAGCTAAATTTCAGCGTATCTTTTGTACAGTTGTCCGGTTAAGTTCTTAGAGTCCTCTGATGAGACAAAGAAAGAATATGCTTAATGCTCCCTAATGCATGTCGTGCAAGGCGACACGTATGAGGCTGAAGCTACCTCACCTTGTAAAAACAGAATGCTACAGAAAATATCACTGCAAGAGTACATGAATCCTTTGTGCAAGCTTCTTGCAAGTGGACCAGCTCAGTGGTGGCTCCGTGTTCCCCGTGGAGCGGAAAGGAAATCACAATGAATGTGCTGATATATCAATTAAAAATTAAAAAAAATATATACAATAGATAATGCAATTGATCACCTGACTAAGTGTGATATGGCAAAGACCCACGTGATAATTTAAGTTACGTTCACACTGACAGCAAGAAGAACGAAAGTAATGACAACAAGATAAATGGAGGCTGGTAATCACATTTAAGATCTTGACACGTAAGGTCCCTACTAAAAATGTCCCCATTCTTCATGTTAATTACCAGATATATTTAACGGAGACGTAGTTGCGTGATGCTCCCTGGGACCCCGAGCCGTATCTGATGATCGTTTCGATATTTCTCAGAACGTGTGGAACCGTAACTGGCATTAGGGCAGGAAAACACATGCGCGTAATACACACTCTACTTTTTTTTACACTTCTTGAAATGTTGGATATGATACGGATTTTGAAAATTATTTGTGCGAAAATGAGCCAACCACAGAGCCATGTGATCTTATGAAGCTCTTGAATATTGCACGAGAAACATCGTAGGTGGAAAATTTGCATTATATTTTGTATGACAATCTTACGCTAAACCCCATAACGAGAACATTTTAATTAGTGTAGCACAGGGAGGGACAGAGATAGCTTGTCTAGTTTCGCTAAGCTAATTTATTTACTTATATGGCCCACGTGATTAACGGTGTTCTCTGAGAATACAAAGACAAAATAGGGCAACTGCTCGCGCATGCGTGTCGTACAGGCAACTAATATCAGGCTGTGGATTGAGGCTGGCAGCCTGTCACGAAATGGATTTAGGACTAGAGACTGTCTACATATAGTGACAAGACAATAGTAAGAAGAAAGACTGAAATGATAGATTCAGATAGAAATATAGTGCAAAATGTGAAAGTTGAGACCATTGGCTCCGAGGTTGAGAACCGAGGTTGATTCTTTCCTCGCCACTTCGGACGTTTAAATTGCTATGGCCTCGAACCACCTCTAACTACCCCATGGGGATAAGGTTCAATTAAGATTCACAAACACCAAGGTACAGACAACATATAGCTACTGTACTAAAGGAAATGACTGATGCCAGCTACAATTTATACAAGTTTATTATACACCTATAAACAACTCATATACATAAAGTGCGAGGATGCACACCTGAAAACAAAATCAAGCACAGTTAAAAATGCATCAACCCCAACCCTTCTCCCACAATTGCAACCTGTATGGAGAAAGAAGGTAAGGTTAACTGAAATGAACTACACTGCACTTGATGTCGCCTACACTCCAAACTAGCTGTTCTAAATTCTAACTCTAACTCTAAGTCCACTGATAGCTGGAACGACGGCGAAGTGACTACACAATCTCTGCACAGACTTCGGTTCTACACAGCCTATCCTGGAATCTCCTGAACACAACTAACTGCACCTCTAAACTTCAGCAGCTGTCCTCTGCTATGATTCACCAAAACTAACAGTTCTGCCTATCTGTGCTGACTTCAGTAGAGAGAATGTTTACCCTATCTCTCTCCACTAACTCTGGAATTGATGACTGAGGTTTAACAGAACCCCACTGGATTCTGGACTGGAACTGTAGCTGACTTCTACCGCTCTGAAATTACCTGCCCGAGTACCTATAACTGGGCCGTCGGCTTTATTATGGCCGTGAAGAAGCGAACATAAAATTACCACAACGCTGGCAGCCTGCCAAATCTGCGTGTGTAACGAGCGTCAGAGCTCAGGATTTATCCACAAAAATCCTATTCGCTGGAAAATGTCTTCCCCTGGCTGGGAAAACGTATTTTCTTCCTCTCCTTCCACTACTGGCAACTAACGTAAAACCCTTGCGGTTCTGCGAATGCCCCAACTTTGCCGTGGGAGAAATTTTGTGGTCTCAAAATTCCGCTCTCATTCCCACAAAGCCGGTACCTGCTGTTTTAGACAAAACACAACAGCAGCTAAACAAACCATAATAATACATTTCAACTAACAATTAACTTCCTTACTCTTCACCACGTAACTCCCCTCTCTACCTGAGCCTACAAAGTAAACATTGGCTAACCCAGATCGCTTGTTCTGCCTGACTAACTCCGAGCAACAACAATATTTTCACTGGCCCGTCTGGGCAGACGTACTGTGGCCTACTTCTTACGCTGACACTAATGCCGTAATGATTAATACAAAATAAAACTAGCCCTCTCTAGGAATTCCTAAAATTCCCGTCAGTATGATTAATCACCTCAAAATTGAAATAAAATATTATTCCCTTAACATAAATAAATTTCAACTCCATCTTCTGAATACACAGAATAACAAAGCACAATCAATAACCTATAACCCTGTTTACGCTAGCATCTACATGCCGTCAAAAGTTATACATAATGGTTATCAATTAAATCTCAGTAGTTACAACACGTGGTTACAATTTTATGACCACGTGCTTCTCTCCCCCTCGTCCCTCTGAACATCGTATCAATAAAGATACCGTAACCACGCGCTCACGTGCTTCAATTAATACCTCTATCACTTCCGTCCACAGATATATGCGTAACTATATAAATAGCGAGCATCAAGACTCTCCATAAAATCACAAATGAAAATACACATTACACACGCTCCCGACTATTCTGTAAATAAATAAAATTCGCAGATGCGGGTTTCTCTGCAGACCTGTTTTTGAAATAGATCCAAGCATGGCCGAAACCTCGCAACTTTCAAATCATCTTAAATACCGCTATTCCTGAAATAGGAATTAAATGGACCTATAAAGTTTCTCATGTCTATCACTCAGATCGAATTGATGGCTCTGGAGTTAAGAATTAAATTAAACTAAAACTTCCCAAGAAACTTAAATGATCGGCTAGGACTAGAAAAATTAAATAACGTCCTCACGCAAAAATTCATGCTTACCAAATCTCGAATGTCCAACTGAAGGGCAATCGACTTGACTCTGGCAACCCGGCTTTGGCAATTTTTTCATTAAAAGAGAAAGAAGCTATGAAAAATAGGCCTTTTTATAATCAAGACCCCCACGCGCCGACTTCATGACGTCATATGCGCGGCGTGGTTCTAAAGCCAATCGGAGCTCGGCATTTCAACTGCAGTTAGCTCTCAGCCAATCAAAACCTTAGATCTTTCTGATGCAACCAGTTTCTGCTAGACAAAAAACTGGGAATTGGTCCTAGCCCTAGACTGCGGAAATGAAGCAAAAATGGCCGCAAATAATTTAACTCCCGAAAAATGCGTATATGGCCACGCAATATCTTTAAAAAAAAGGACACTGGTGCAAATCCTGATCTAGCCTCTATAATCTTAATCTAGCATAATACTGCACCAATCTTCCTTCCTCCACCTACTAGTCATAGAGAAGAAACATAAAGCAGATGAGATACAACTCCATCGTGATCTCATCTTGAAAAAAGCGTAAATAATAGAAGGAGAAGAAAAACATGGCGAAGGATTACCTGTAATCCCTCCTAAAAGTAGTGTAAAAAATGCAAAGAGAAAGACATGGGGCCTTCTGAAAAAATAAATTACAGTATAGTATCACATTACTCCCCCCTTTTGAAGTACGGGATTCCGTGCTAGATTACTGGAACTTGTATTCTTTTCAGACTGGCCCCTATCTAGGTCTCCAGAGCTGTTGGTATGCCCTAAAGTTGTAAGATCACAACTGGTGAATACCGCCTTGCGACCACGACCCAAATGGTCGCTCTTCCTCTTTTCTCTCCCTCTGTCTTTGAATCGCTCTGCAACTGGCAGGCGCCTGGGCCAATCAACCATAACATACCTCCTTCCTGTGTGCACCTGGCCTTGTTTACTCAATTTTCTCCTCCAGGGTTTCTTCCGGATAAGTGTCCTTGGCCTTGGTGGAGTACAGCTCCCGCACAACTCCCTGACCACTGTACAAGTAATTTGCGGATTACGTGCTGTCCGATAAAGGCTTTCTGCTGGGTGTTTACATTTGTATGGCCCTGTACCTGGTTGACCTGAGATACCTGCGGCCGACTGTAATGTCCCTCGAGCGAGAATCACTGTTCCAAAATTGGAAAAGTTTGGTGGCCAAAGAGACGCGCATCTGTTTCGTCGTTTTCCTCTCCTTACCTACGCCCATGCTCCGGTGGGAGAGTCGATCTCTCTTCAGACCTGTGCCCTCCAATGGCGGGTCTGGAACTTCCCTTGCCTTGTCCGGCGCAATGCTGGCTTGGTCAACTGACATGACCGAATTGCTATGTAGAGGCCTGGCAATGGCGACTATCTTGCTGCTCATCAGCGGGTTTGAAACCGCTGGTACCTTAAAATGAAGATGCCCCATCTCGGGTTCCTCTGGTGTCGAGTTTCCGATCTCTTGCTTGGTTTCTACTAAATTCTCACTGATCCCAGTAGCTTCTATCTTGGGGAAAAGATAGGTAATATCTGCCCCTGGCAGTGGTTCTGTGATCGCTCTTCCCCTACCAACATGACGAGGGACAGAGCTCTCTCAAGTTGCTCCTTGCAAATGCGTAGGGCCGCTTTTCTCACTCTTTTCTGGCCTGAAAAGTTGGTGAGATGAACCTGTAGACCACGGGAGCTCTCCGTCTAACACCCTGGTTCTACCTTCAACCTTGCCCTCCCCTGTGAGAGTTACTGGCGTCAGTTGGAATGTGTCCTGCAATGACACTTGACGGTTTAAGATCCCGTTAGATCGCGGAGAATCTGAGATAAAGCTCTCAGTGACTTGTTCTACTGTTCCTTGAATACAGTTCTTGTCAGTATGTCCCTCTCCTGAAGGAGCTAATACCATCGGGGGCCTAATTCCCGACGACAAAGAATGTACTTCCACAATCACCACTGTTTTGCCATTAGGCTGCACAGGGATGTCAGGCGAATGCGCCTCTGCCTGTTGTTTTTTTTTTCGCTGTCCCGCTGGGGAGCTGGCGAAACATGCCTTATTAGGGATTCGAACCCTGACCTCGACTTTCCGTGTCGAGTATGTTGTGCTCTCTCACGAGCATGGGAGAATCGGTAGCCATCCGAATTATAATGCTTGCTCGCATTATTCCCCCTGTTATGCAGTTTCCACGCCTGGGATCGCTTCGTAATCTTCCCAGCGTTGCAAGGTCTGCTTTCCTTACTTAACTCCCTCCCTTGTTTGGGCTTCGGGTCCATTTCCAACGGAAAGTCCTTTTCCTGGAGTTGGGGCGCGGTTTGAGCCGACACGTTTGCTATGGGCGCAAGATTTTCAGAGGGGTGGTCCAATATGGGCGACATAACTTGAGAAATAGAGTGGTTAGATTCATCGGCTCTTTCTTGTTGCTCTTTTTCCCTTGCTAGTTGCTCCATCGCCTTTGCTAGTCGATCCATCTCCCGTTTCTTGGCGCTTTCTTGTCGCTCTCTCTCCCATTTCTTTAAAATGTCATCCGAGGCTCCAATTTGCAGTTCCAGAGAACGCATGGCAAGTTCATGTTGTCTCTCTGCTGCCTGCTCCTTTTCCTCCGCCTCCAGGTATGCCTTGGTCTCGGCCTTATCTATTCCCATCTCCTCGACTGCCTCCCGCCAAGCAGCTCGTAACTGGACCAATTCCGCCATCTTACTTGTGAACTGCTGTAACTCACAAATTACCGAAAATGACAGAAAGAAGCCAAAGGAAGGAACTACCTGAAAAAATTTATAAGTATCCAGCTACCCAAAACCCAAATTTACTTTCCTGTTAAGAAAAAAATTCGATTAGCCATCAATTACCTCTAAGTCATAAACAACCTTACTACAATTAACATCTAAACTGACTACAACCTGTGGAAAAAAACTTATAGCTGGATCAGTCTTAATATAGCTCAAGTCTAGGGGATTTATAAGAAATCTATTTTTCAGAACTTCCTACAGAGACAATCTATGAATCTAGAATTGATCCCAAGGACGGACGCCCACCCACTTTGTCAAGATCACAGAATTGAACGTAACAAAGATGATTCACCGGACGATAGCACCCACTTTGTCACGAAATGGATTTAGGACTAGAGACTGTCTACATATAGTGACAAGACAATAGTAAGAAGAAAGACTGAAATGATAGATTCAGATAGAAATATAGTGCAAAATGTGAAAGTTGAGACCATTGGCTCCGAGGTTGAGAACCGAGGTTGATTCTTTCCTCGCCACTTCGGACGTTTAAATTGCTATGGCCTCGAACCACCTCTAACTACCCTATGGGGATAAGGTTCAATTAAGATTCACAAACACCAAGGTACAGACAACATATAGCTACTGTACTAAAGGAAATGACTGATGCCAGCTACAATTTATACAAGTTTATTATACACCTATAAACAACTCATATACATAAAGTGCGAGGATGCACACCTGAAAACAAAATCAAGCACAGTTAAAAATGCATCAACCCCAACCCTTCTCCCACAATTGCAACCTGTATGGAGAAAGAAGGTAAGGTTAACTGAAATGAACTACACTGCACTTGATGTCGCCTACACTCCAAACTAGCTGTTCTAAATTCTAACTCTAACTCTAAGTCCACTGATAGCTGGAACGACGCGAAGTGACTACACAATCTCTGCACAGACTTCGGTTCTACACAGCCTATCCTGGAATCTCCTGAACACAACTAACTGCACCTCTAAACTTCAGCAGCTGTCCTCTGCTATGATTCACCAAAACTAACAGTTCTGCCTATCTGTGCTGACTTCAGTAGAGAGAATGTTTACCCTCTCTCTCTCCACTAACTCTGGAATTGATGACTGAGGTTTAACAGAACCCCACTGGATTCTGGACTGGAACTGTAGCTGACTTCTACCACTCTGAAATTACCTGCCCGAGTACCTATAACTGGGCCGTCGGCTTTATTATGGCCGTGAAGAAACGAACATAAAATTACCACAACGCTGGCAGCCTGCCAAATCTGCGTGTGTAACGAGCGTCAGAGCTCAGGATTTATCCACAAAAATCCTATTCGCTGGAAAATGTCTTCCCCTGGCTGGGAAAACGTATTTTCTTCCTCTCCTTCCACTACTGGCAACTAACGTAAAACCCTTGCGGTTCTGCGAATGCCCCAACTTTGCCGTGGGAGAAATTTTGTGGTCTCAAAATTCCGCTCTCATTCCCACAAAGCCGGTACCTGCTGTTTTAGACAAAACAAAACAACAGCTAAACAAACCATAATAATACATTTCAAATAACAATTAACTTCCTTACTCTTCACCACGTAACTCCCCTCTCTACCTGAGCCTACAAAGTAAACATTGGCTAACCCAGATCGCTTGTTCTGCCTGACTAACTCCGAGCAACAACAATATTTTCAATGGCCCGTCTGGGCAGACGTACTGTGGCCTACTTCTTACGCTGACACTAATGCCGTAATGTTAATACAAAATAAAACTAGCCCTCTCTAGGAATTCCTAAAATTCCCGTCAGTATGATTAATCACCTCAAAATTGAAATACAAAATTATTCCCTTAACATAAATAAATACAACTCCATCTTCTGAATACACAGAATAACAAAGCACAATCAATAACCTATAACCCTGTTTACGCTAGCATCTACATGCCGTCAAAAGTTATACATAATGGTTATCAATTAAATCTCAGTAGTTACAACACGTGGTTACAATTTTATGACCACGTGCTTCTCTCCCCCTCGTCCCTCTGAACATCGTATCAATAAAGATACCGTAACCACGCGCTCACGTGCTTCAATTAATACCTCTATCACTTCCGTCCACAGATATATGCGTAACTATATAAATAGCGAGCATCAAGACTCTCAAGAAAATCACAAATGAAAATACAAATTACACACGCTCCCGACTATTCTGGAAATACATGTGATTCGCAGATGCGAGTTTCTCTGCAGACCTGACTTTGAAATAGATCCAAGCATGGCCGAAACCTCGCAACTTTCAAAATCATCTTAAATACCGCTATTCCTGAAATAAGGAATTAAATGGACCTAGTTTCTCATGTCTATCACTAAGATCGAATTGATGGCTCTGGAGTTAAGAATTAAATTAAACTAAAACTTCCCAAGAAAAACTTAAATGATCGGCTAGGAAATAGAAAAAATTAAAAACGTCCTCACGCAAAAATTCATGCTTACCAAATCTCGAATGTCCAACTGAAGGGCAATCGACTTGACTCTGGCAACCCGCGCTTTGGCAATTTTTTTCATTAAAAGAGAAAGAAGCTATGAAATATAGGCCTTTTTATAATCAAGACCCCCACGCGCCGCCGACTTTCATGACGTCATATGCGCGGCGTGGTTCTAAAGCCAATCGGAGCTCGGCATTTCAACTGCAGTTAGCTCTCAGCCAATCAAAACCTTAGATCTTTCTGATGCAACCAGTTTTTCTGCTAGACAAAGAACCGGGAATTGGTCCTAGCCCTATACTGCGGAAAATGAAGCAAAAATGGCCGCAAATAATTTAACTCCCGAAAAAAAATGCGTATATGGCCACGCAATATCTTTAAAAAAAAAAGGACACTGGTGCAAATCCTGATATAGACTCTATAATCTTAATCTAGCATAATACTGCACCAATCTTACTTCCTCCACCTACTAGTCATAGAGCAGAACCATAAAGCAGATGAGATACAACTCCAGCGTGATCCCATCTCGCAAAAGCGTAAAAAATAGAAGGCGAAGAAACATGGCGAAGGATTACCTGTAATCCCTCCTAAAAAAATAGTGTAAAAAATGCAAAGAGAAGACATGGGGCCTTCTGAAAAAATAAATTACAGTATAGTATCACACAGCCATCATCGAGTAAAACAAACTGCCACATAAAATCCCCGCTTCAAGATTGTGTCTTGGTGTAGGCTGGCCTCAAGAGGTTGTGTCTTGGTGTTAGGACTGCCTCAAGAGGGTTGTGTCCTTGGGTGTAGGCTTCTTCAAGAGGTTGTGTCTTGGTGTAGGCTTCTTCAAGAGGTTGTGTCTAGGTGGAGGTTTCCTCAAGAGGTTGTGTCTTGGTGTAGGCTTCCCCAAGAGGTTTGTGTGTTGGTGTAGGCCTTCCTCATGAGGTTGTGCCTTGGTGTAAGCTGCCTCAAGAGGAACATCTGCAGTTCACCATGCTGAACTTCAGCAAAAAAGGAGATAACGATGATGATGATTTAGTTATTATCAGTTAGAACGAGAGATTAGAAGAAGGCGATGAGGATGGATAGAACATACACTGAGAGAAACCTGATGATAGCATTACCAGGCAGTACGTTGTTCTGGAATCGCCAGGGTTAAAGAGAGGTTGTGAAGAACAATGAACACAAAGAAGAGAACTGAAGACACTTGAAAAAGGATGAAGAAGACGTGGAGAGATCTTGAACTGATGGCACAGGGACAAGAGAAACGTGGTATACGTTTTTTTATTGAAAGACCTTTTTTCTTTGATGAGCTGAACGAACAATGCCGATGATGATGGATAAGTATGAAGACAACTAACAAATGTTAGAAAGTTGCAATATCAGCGGTGAGAGATCGTAGAGAATTAATAATGATCAATGTGATTGGTCAACAAAAAACAAAAACGTAAGAAAAAAAAAAAAAAAAAAAAAAAAAATAGATTTCAACAAAATAAAACCCCCCCCAACGGGTTACAGAAAGAATATTATTAACTTTGTTCTAGTATCTCTGCACGGTGAACCCCCATGTGTAACCCCCTAAAAAAACATTACCATAAACCACCATGACTACCTAAAAACCCCACCGTAAACCCGACACATCTACCACCACCACTCACCATCCCAGACCCCATCCCCCCCACCCCCCCCCATTAAATTAATTTTCCCATAATAGATAATATATTATAGATTTTAAATAATGAGAAGAATATATTTTTAATTAATTATAAAAAATTAAAAAATATATATAATTAATTAAAAGAATATAAAATAAGATAGATATAAATGAGAAAAACGCTAATGCCCATAAATCACATGTCACACTCAAAACGAAAGTGTCCCCTCAATCTATACCCCCCTTCATTCAATAAATCAATAGTAGAATTCTGGGGG